>MU223680.1:970731-984307 GCA_018584345.1 Thuja plicata | reverse complement strand
TATATATATATATATATATGAGCTCGTTCCAATATATATTTATCAGATAAATATATATATTAACAATTAAATTAATATTATATATACATATATACATAATATATGCATAGTTAAACATGATGGAACAATATGTTAACAAATACAATAAATCAAGATCAATACTGCTTATAAGATCCTCATGTAGACAACCATATGAACTTATGTCACATCCACAACATCATTTAATATGATCCTAGATCAAAATTGAAGAATAATAACATATAAATAGATAAACTCTATGCAGAGAATCAGAAAATTCAGACTTCACAAGACTGACACTAAGGAGATATATGAATCTGGAACTCTCATATTAAGTATGGAGAATCACACTATTGTGTACAATTTTCTTTAGAAAAAACCATTTCAATAATATGCAAAAGACCACAGAAAACTTCTATTCTATCTGATAAAAAAACTAGTACAATCAATAAACTATACCCCTAATGGAACCAAGAATAGACTAGAACCATATGGAGCCAAGGACAGTTGAAGCTCTCTGTGGGGACCAAGAATTTGGAACCTCTCTTCTATCCAAAAAAACATAATATATTGGAAAAGAGAAAACTCCTCCTTTTCCTTCCATAAACACCTGTCAATTCCCCCCAAAATATCTGAAACTACTCATCATCTTCAACCGCCAAAATTTAATTTCATCTGAACTTATCTCTTTTGTTCTAGCATTATAATATCTTTGCATATTAAAATTTCATATTTATGTCCATGAAAATGATAATTGCCATGATAATGCACGTTTATTTCCTTAGTCTTTTGTGCAGATTTAATACTTTATACTATGCTATGTTTCTTGCACTTTATAATATTTCTTTAATAGCATAATATATGTATCACCGCACTTTGCAAATTTAATACTTTATACTATGCTTGCACTTTATCTCATTATAATATTTTACTACACTTTACCCTTGCACATTAATCAACATATTAATATCGTATTTCTTTTAAATCTGCACTATTTTTACCTTATTTCTCACCTTTTCTACCCATAATGCACCAGATTGTGACATCTGTCACCTTCTGATTAGTCCACTGGTCCACCTGGGTGCCTACATCACCCTGCTCTGACTAGCCCACCACCTGTCACCCTGCCACGTGTTGACCAGGTGCGATCCCTTGATGAGATGATCTTGATCATCTTCCCTTTGAGGCATCACGCTAGTCGTCCATCTTGATGCCTCGAGATTTGTGCCTACCTCAGATGCCTCTCCTGTGTGGCTGCCATGTCATTGCCACCTAGATTGCCCTACTGTCAGCCCTGCCACATGTCGAGCATGTGCAATGCCTCAATGGTAACTTCTTCACATCTCTGGGGTCCAAGGCATTGCGCCAACCATAGATCTTCCTTCGCGATTAGTTCATGCCGTCGATTTCATCTACCTTAGGATGTGTGCAGGATCTTTTTCCTCTATTGCTATGTCACCTACCATGTCATCCATGCGGGCTCCACCAAAACCTATTTTTTTCTGCCTAAATTCATCCACTTGCCAGACATGGTTACCGAGGAGCTCACCCAAGCGCGTTGCCAAGAGACTTTGGGATCTTCTTCAAATTACCTACTTTGACCTTTAAATTTTAAACATTGAAAAGTTTCTCCACCCCACCAATGTGTGATAATGTTTCACAAGTTTTTTAAATTTATTTGTTCTCGTGCTCCAAAAAAAAATTTTTGTCGGCCAAGTCCAAACATTCACGCTAACGCCCAAGCATCCCACTGGCCAAGAGATTCTCTAACTCTTACTTCACAATCATCATGTGTGTTGTTGGTTATAAACACCAAAGATCTCCATTCCACAGTAAATGTGGGATTAATCCCAATTTGGTTTTTAAAGTGTCCTTAATCTGTGCGCTAAAATGTAGATACCATTGACTGAGTCAAGGCATCCACACTCACCCCTAAGCACTCTGTTGACCATAAGTTTTGTGCTTAATTCACATTCAATCTACGCAGTGAATGATATAAAAATCATTAAAAACTATATTCCAACCAATGTGGGACAATTTCTCCTAACAGGTTTACACACCAGTTGCCTTGTACTTGATGAGCGATGCAATTGTTGTGGAGTTCTGACAGGTAAGGCATGCTGGGAGGCATGGAAACAGTTGTGGAGTTGGGAATTATACCTTCCAATCTACAATAGCTTTCATTTTTACACACCTTACCATACATTTTCTATCTCTTGCGCAACACACCTACCCATCTGCATTTGAATGAAATTTTTCTTATTTTAAACCCATGTGCTGGCCTTTGGAGACCACGCAGCCTCCACCTTACATGCACAACTTTCCTTGTCACATTTGTAATTGAATTTTTTGTAAAAAAAATTAAATCTTTTACTTACCCACTTGCAAGGCCTCCTTTTTTTATTTCATCTACTGATTGTCATTTGATTTAACACCTGCGCAAGTATTTTCTTTAAATTATTTAGAAACCTCCTCTAACAATTTGTTGTGCAGCTAAAGGAAGACCATGTGTTTTTTTAAAAGCTTTGATGGACATCCCTCTTCTGTTTCAAAAACATGCGCTGCCCATCCTCTTCCAAACTCCATGCGTAAGCTCCTTGCAAACATGTTGTGCAACTTTTTGTTACCCTACGTAGACATCTCTTTGAAGAATTTTGTCAAACATTTGGCGTGTCCTATCTAGGCATTCTTTATAGAAATATTGTGGAACAAACCAAATTGTTGAGTGGGAGGTCAATTAATGCACCATCACATTTCTTTATACCATATCTATTCATCATTGTGCCACCTTATTCATGTTGTCACTGAATTCTAGCCACTTCTAGTATTTCTTCCAACTAAAGCTTGTTATGTTTAGTTGGGTAATGCATTGTTACTAATGTCAAGCATGTTTAGATTAATGACTTCCACTGTATACAAACCGAGGTGTTTATGTGATTTGATCAGTCTCTAACATACATATGTGAAGAAACTTACAAAATAATGATTACTATACCACTTTGCACGCCAAAGAGTAAAATGTGTCATCATTTATTTTGAGAGCTCGAGATAGAGTAATGAACTTGTTGGAAAACTCCCACCTATCTACTATCTACGTCATATGTTTGAAGGTTTTCCATTTTCATTTCTATAGATATGATTCATAGTGACAATCTCCAAACACTTGATGAGCTCTAAAGCTTTGTCCAAGATTGAGTTCAATCTTCAATTCGGGGTTGTCCTTGGAGGATGTTGCGAAGGTTATAGAGTTTGGCATTTACACCTACCAATCAGCATTTGGAAATTGATCTTCACCTCCAATTTTCCCTAACAGTGATCTATTGTGAAACTTGGGCCAAACAATATTGAACTGGCGGCCATTAGAACCAACTTCTTACATTTCTGCAAACAATCTAAAAACAACAATTGACCTCTGGAATTGGCTTCAACATATAATCAAATAACTTCCTCAAGTATCTAGATCTGGAGGACTAGTAGAATGTCATGTTTATCATTACCTCATTAAGAAAAAATCTCCATCTGAGAAAGGATATTTTAATCTCCCAAACTGACTAGTTATCACAAACTATAAAAACACTTGTTGAAAATAATAGGAATTTAGTTTGGAATCAGCCTCGAAAGAATATTAAACAATTCCTTGAGATCATGTCATTTATCTAGGGAGTAGACTTACACACAAGGATTACAAATCCACAACTGGTATCTCAAAAGAAACTTCTGATACAAAGACATCAACCTCTGAAAGTGACTGTTATGTAGTTTTAATTCTATCAACATTAACAATATGCATAAATTTCCTTTGGATTTTGTAGGATTTGAGAGACAAATCCATATAATGCCAAGAATACATGCATGAAAATAACCTGTTACAGGAGAGAAGCAGAAAGAGGGAAAAAAGAAGAACTCAGAAGTTGCTCAAAAAGTGAGAGCAAAATTATAATCTGAATTAATGAAAAAGAAACTACAAAGTTCAACCTATAAAGGTGAACGAAACCCTAAAACAGGAAAAGCTAGGTTTGTACATTAATAATTAATATAAATATTAATTATAATGCACCTAAGAGATAGCTTAAGTAAACTAGAGTAATAAACAACTTAATTAATTAAATCAAAGTGATCTAATTAATAAGTGTTGTGTGTGTGTAAATGGGTACCTGTTGAAAACAACACAAACACTCAATAGGTCATTGCATTAGCTCAAACGGTTAGTCAAAACATTAAAAATCACTAATATCGGCCTATTGCCTTCTAAATAGAAAGAGTGTGATTAGTTGCATATCAGCCCTCAGAATATGCTCCAAATCAGTGACCAATACTATCCTAGCATGAAGGATTTGATTCGAATTTAAACTAAAAATGAGAAAAAGCATACAATCTAGCTTTAAAACATGAAATGAAAACCAAGAACTAGCATAAGATAATAGATGAAATGTAAGTCTAGAGTGAATCTAACAGCATAACAATGTAATTTTGATCTAAGATGAAAGCTTATTTTCTCTCAAAACAGGCTTCTATTTATAGAAGAATGGGAGAGAGAGAGAGAGAGAGGGGACAAAGTTCATTTATGAATAAGGAGGCTCATAAATGAATATGTAAGAGCCTTTAATGCCCAAGGCATTAGTAAGCCATGGGAGAGACATGGGCTTAATGTATTCATATTAATGAAGGCATTAATGAAGGCCTTAAAGAGGGAAGGGAGGATGTAAGAGAATATAGACTTTAAGAAAGTCCAGCTTGAGAAAGTGGACTTTCTCAAGTGGGTGGAGTTGCTAAGTATTCCTTAATGGAATGTGACAACATTAGGAGGTGGGTTAGAGAATAATTTAGGATTTGGATTAGATTAGCATGGGTGAATGGGTTGAGAAGGGTTAGAACCCAGGGTAGAAGTGGTTGTGATAGGTTAGGTTGGGGTTTGAGGGAATATTAATAAATGAAATAAACTTATTTAATTCATTTAGAAACATAGGATTTAATTATTTAAACAATGAAATTGTTTTTTTAATAATTAGGGGACTATAGCCATTTTAATTAAATTAAATAGGCTAGGGGAATGGGTTAATTGCAAGTGGGTATTTGATTTAGGGTTTTATTTAATTCCTTAATAATTAAATACTATAGCCATGTTTGATTTTGATTTGATTTGATTGGTCAAAAATTGATTTGAATTGTATGGCTATAATAGTTAATATAAATCAGTGATAAAAATCACCTAGGATATTAAATTGATTTAAAGAATTATGCCAAACAGTAATAGGGTCGTTTGGACATAAATCGAGGGTATGATCACACGTAGGGAAAATAGGGTCTATAGTTGTGACAGACCAAATTTAGGTGGTTACAAGTGTAAATAGATAATTACTCTAACACCCCCCCTTAAGCAAAGCTCAGAAGGTAAGCTGACCTAGCACAGCTATGAAAGCAGGAAAAGATGGCTCCTGGCAATAAGGCCTGATCAGGTACCCAAGCACAACCAAATCTCTATAAAGTAGAGAAATAGAGAAAACCACATGGGAAAATCCCTACTCCAAGAAGAGATAGAAGAAAAAGCAGAAAAAGAATGGCTCAAGAGACTCTCTCAAAACCATAAGTACAATCAAACCCCCCATGAGAGAGGGATGAGACACCAAAGCCCCCCAGAATAATGGAACCCATGTATGAATGATCAAACCAATAGAACTCCAATGTGGAAGAAACAGAGGTACAATGTAACAAGGAAACCCCTGAATGAGAGGTGAAACCGGAAGGCCGAGTTGGTGCTCAAAGGAGAATGAATGGGACTCCTAGAATGGAATCCCCAATGAAGGTGGGCCAATAGATGGGCTAAATCTATCAGCTGGGAGGAGATGAATGTCCTTAGATGTGCCCTCAACAACTAGAGGGGAAGGCTTGATGTAGGGAGTGATCATAACAGGGACTGTTGAAGAAGAATCATGCTGAACAAAGGTAGGTGCAACATGAGGAGGAGGTGGAGAAGCCACAACACTGATCGCAGGAGAAACACAGAAGTTCAGGTGACCCGAATTCTTCTCACTAGGCACTCGTGAAGTAGGAGAGATATTCTCTGACACAGGAGATGGTGGACCAAAATGGGAGAAGGAGTAGCATGATCAACTATCCCTATAGCAACAATGTGGCCAGTCACACTATCTCTGTTGTGTACAGAATCTGCAGTGAACTCAACTGTCTTCTTTGTCCCGCTGTGAGAAATCTAATAAACTGAGAGAAGGTTCGAGGACAAGGATGGAACACATAGTACATTATGGAATGCACCACCATCGATGTCAATATAACCCTAACCACACATGGGCATAACAGTATCATTCCCCATCCAGATGTGTGGGGTAGGAGAGGCCACAAAAGTGGAGAAGGAACTCTGAGAAGATGCCATATGATGGGAAGCACCGGAATCCAGCAACGACCGAGAAGAGGGAGCTATAGAAGATGCACATAATGCATGACCCTTTCCATTGTCTGACCCATATGCTTGAGATGATGATGAAGAAGACCAGCGAGAAGAGGAAGAAGGAATATCAATGTTTCTCTTATGAAGAAGAGTTGTCAAATCAGCAATCTGGTGGGCATATCCATCTACCTTCTTCTGAAAGCACTGAGACTCATCATGATTGAACTTATTGCAATAAGTGCATTTGGGTTTGTCTGTCTTTGATTTCCCCTTAGGTGAAGGAGGTGGGCCATAGGAATACTAGGAAGGAGAATCCTTCCAAGATTCTGTGGATGATGATACCTGTTTCTGCTCCGGTTTCCGTGGAGATGGGTGAGCAACCAAGGCATGGCTCATAGAGCTTGAAGTATCGTGTAGTTGTTGAATCTTTGACTGCTCTCAAGTCAACCGATCATAGAAGACCACAAATGAAGGCATATTGTGCCTAGGACCCAAGGCATCCATAGTGGAATAGAAAGTGGAGAAAATATGGAACTCTCCATGAAGCTTTGAGAGTATCAGAAAGATACACTCATCATCTGAATTGGTCTTCCCACATCCCTATAAAAGTAAGTGGAGAGCACTGAAATTCATCAAGAAGTCCTCAATAGTGAAAAAACTATCACGAGATAAGGATGTCAATTCTGCATCAAGCTAAAGTGCCCTGAATGCATTCACTGTGCCAAACAGGTCTACAAACTTTCCCCAATATGCGCGAGGAGTGGTCAAACCATCCAGATGGAACAGGAGGCTGTCTGAAATTTGCAGTGCAATCAAACCCATGGCTTTATCTATTTTGTTTCTATGTTGAAGGACCTCAAACAGATGCTACAAAATAGGTTGGTGCTCATCCAGACATGACCATAAGCCACATGACATGAGTAGCCTGGTCATGTGTACTTTCTAGGTGTGATAATTGTGTGGTGTCAGCCGGGCCACAGAGGGGTCCGACATTGAGAGAAGAAGTAGACAGAAGTAGAAGGGTCATTTCTAAATTAAAGTACAGAAGTCAAATGCACCCCCCACAATGTATAACTCTATCCTCCCGTACAACAAAAGACAACTAGAGAAAGAACAAAAAATGAGAAGAAAACCTATAACCAGATGCAGAGATGAAGGAAAAGGAAGCCTCTACTTTGATGCCAAAAATGAGAGCTCAAATGCCTGAATTAGCAATCAAGACCAGCACACCATTGCGTCCATCTTGGAAACACCTTTCTGATGGTATTTCATTTTCCAAAAACAAACTCTGTATGCACAAGTTACGGCTAAAAAACCAATTGCTCCTCTGAAAATGAGCTCACTGGAAAAAAATAGTCATGACAAAAAATTTGACAGTCAAATGACCGTCACAGAGCCCGGGAAAAAAATTGACGGTCGTCAGCACGTCGCAAGCTCGTCTCGCTGAAAAAATGTGAAAACTGCCAGGAAATTTGAAAAATGTTTGGAAAGATGATGTCACCCCTCAGAATGATGATGTCATAGGGGGTTGTGACAGTTGGTGGCATGTGGGTGGTGGAGTGGCGGCGCTGGCCAGCGGAGGTGGCGACTGGGTGGCAGGCCAGCGGCTACCGGGCAGCTCCTGGGCAGCACTGCGCCGGGGGAGGGCTAGGCGGTGGAGGGATCGACATGCTGGTGGGAGGCTGTGCGTGGGTTGTGCATGGGTGGCGCCAGAGTGGCGCACTCGTGGTGCACTCAGAAAAGCCCTAAAATGGGCATTTTTCAAGATTTTTTTGAATTTTTTTCTCAATTTGCGTGTCGTACGGCCTGGGAGTGAGAACAATTTTCTCAGGGGTCATTGTGACCAAAAACAGTGAATGTTATATGATTTTTGACCCTCCCAGGCCTTCTGAGCGTAATGGTGGAGTCCATTTTGGCTCAAAGTGCTCCAAATAAATTTCTTATTTTTTTTGCATGCAAAAAAGAAACAAAAAATATCGTCCTACAGAGAATACCAGATCTGATGGGCAAGCCCAAAACCCTCTAGAGAGAAGAAACTTTTCCACTTCAAAAATACCAGACCAGGCAATAGCAGTGTGGCTCTGATACCATGTAGGATTTAAGATACAAATCCATAGAATTCCAAGAATACCTGCATGCAAATAACCTGTTACAGGAGAGAAGCAGAAAGAGGGAAAAAAGAAGAACTCAGAAGTTGCTTAGAAAGTGAGAGCAAAATTATAATCTGAATTAATGAAAAAGAAACTACAAAGTTCATCCTATAAAGGTGAACGAAACCCTAAAACAGGAAAAGCTAGGTTTGCACATTAATAATTAATATAACATTAATTATAATGCACCTAAGAGATAGCTTAAGTAAACTGGAGTAATAAACAACTTAATTAATTAAATCAAAGTGATCTAATTAATAAGTGTAAATAGATAATTACTCGAATAGATTTGACTTCATAAACCAATCAGATAAATACTTCATGATTTAAAAACATAGAACTTGATTCACTTACACGTGGAGAAAACAATTTTTCAATTATCTTGTTTTGGTGGTCAAGCGGTCGATCAAAGCGAATCCCTAAAGTCAACCCTTTAAAAACATTCTCAATTAAAACAAGCGAAACTGCATAAATCTAATTTGGAATCGACTGAGAAAACTAACCAAATGGATTGTCACAGGTCTTAAAATTTTCATGGGGGAACCTTGTCATGATTACAAAATATAGGACTATTCAATTCTCCATGAAATTCAACCGGTACAAACTGTGGGACCCCAAAGTAGGGTACTTTGTAACTTTTGTAGTTTACACTCAGCGAACCATAATAAATTGCAAACATAAATGCTTCAGAAATCTTATCACTTGCCCTCAAAGGGATCTAAAAATGGAAATGGAGATTCTTTCTCATGTCTACAACATACTGCAACACTCCTTACATCAAGACTATAAAATGAGCATTAGATACAAACCTCTGAAGTGGGTCACTTGGCAAAGTATGGAAAACATGCAAAGTGCAGATTTGGGTAATGATCTCGAAATGACTATCTTCAAAACACATCAGAATCGACATCTGAAAGCTATAACACACTATATTTTCTCCATGATAGGTGGTGTACATGTTCCCCAAGTGGTATCTCATGAAAATCACCAGGTCTCATTTTACTTGCACTCCAATTAGGCCTCTTCAAAACATTTTTTAGGGGTACTCACCTTGCCTTGAGAAATTTTTTTAATTGGTCACTCCAAATTTTTGCCAAATTTGAGAGCACCAACATACACCTCCACCTCCTATTGAGTTTACATATGTTCAATAGGATTCCTCTTCAGAATTGCTAGACATTATCGCTCTATGCATGGAGCCACCTACTATAGTTGTTGAGGACATATTAGAGGATATTCATCTCCTCTTAGATGATAGATTCAACACATTTTTTATCCCACCTTCATTGGAGATTCTATTACAAGATTCTCATGTGTTCTCTTTTCAGCATCAACTAGGCCTTCCAATTTAATTCCACTTTCAGAGGTTTCCTCTTCTTTGTCCATTGTGTTTGTTTCTTCCGCATTGGAGCCACATTGGTATGATCATTGACATAGGGGTTCTATCATTATGGGTGGGGGGCTTTGGAGTCTTAATCCTCTCTCATGGGGGGGTTGGTTGTACCTATGGTTTTGAGAGTCTCTTGAGACATTGCATTTCAACATGCTTTTTCCATCTCTTTTTGGAGTAGAGTTTTTCCCATGTGGTTTTCTCTATTTCTTCACTTTACATAGATTTGGTTGTGATTGGGTACCTGATCAAGCCTTATTGTCGGGACCCAAATTTCCTGCTTTCATTTGTTATTTCAGGGTTTTAGCTACTCTGTAAGTTTATCTTAATGTGGGGTGTTAGAGTAATAAGATATTTCACTTATTAATTAAATCATTTGATTTAATTATTAAGTCACTTATTATCTCTAATTTACTTAAGCTAAACTTTAGGCATATAATAAATAATTCTTTTATTAATTATTATCATGCAACCTAGGTTTCTCCCTTTTAGATTTTTGATCATCTTTATAAGGTTTTGATCTCTTTGTATTTTATTATTCCCTCTCTGAATGAATATTTTATCTTTCAGATCATTCTTTGTTGTGTCTCAGTTCTTTGCTTTTGTGACAGGTTTTTTCTACAGTGGATCTTGGTGATATAATTCTATGAATTCTAACAAAGAGCACTAAAGGTGGATCTCACACATAAAGTGGAATGAGATAACAACCATCACCACCTACAGTGGAGTTTCTCCTACACCATACGCTAAAATGAGATGCAAACTACTAGGTGTCTCATATGCAAACTAATAATGCAATGCATTATCCTAATTAAACTTAAGTAAAGTATAATTAAGAATATTTAATTGCATTGACAATTTAAAAAAATTATCTTATCATCTTATATTGTTAAATATAGTATTAGAATATTATTGTTAATATAATCTTGTTTTTATATTATTTCATAATATTTTATTATTTTATTTTAGCATAATAGAAATGTAACATTAATTATATACTATTATACGAAACATGTATGCTAATGCTCAAATATTATTTAACCTTAAAAAAAAAAAAAACTTATCCATCCTAAATGATTTATAAAAGGGCAATAAAGATCTAATTCATAAATAAAACTAAAACTAATATAATTTTGTGTATCCTAATTATCTATGAAATTTAAAACCTACAAAAAATTTGTATAGTGTTATTTTTTTTCAAATTTTATTAGAATACAAATCCAATTTTAATTAAAAAGCATCATATTTGAATTACAAAATTTTCTGTAATTTTATAGTTTTAATATTTTTTGTTGTATATTTTAATTTTTTTTGTGTAGGAAGATAGAAAGTGTTCAGATGCTATTAAAAAATGTATGGGAGAATGAAAAATCATCGCTTGGAAAAGGCATTTTCCTATGAGTTATTTAGTGTTTAAAGTCATCCAATTTTGTGCATTAAAAATCAAGCATTATATAGTAAACTAAGCAAAGCAATCATCACACAACTTCAAAGAGATACAACAAAAATACATCATTGACAGTCTAGTAGTCAGTGCTAATCTTGTATGTACACATTTGATTAGAATCACACAAAAAAAAGACTTCATCAAATAATAAAATGTTCGACATTCAACTGGAAAATCATTGTTAGAACAATTAGATAGAGAAAATATTGAATTAATAAGGGGTTACTATAGAAAGCTAAACATATCTAATGCACAAATTTTTGGAGTCTCTTTGAAAGAATCAAGCCTTATTAAAAATAAGAAACCTAATTACATGGAACCAATTCAAGCACAAGAAACAAAACAAAATCTTTCACACACAATATATTGAGAAAAATAGAGTAGATCACATGTATAAACCAATTAATATAATAACTAAAAGGCTATTCAAACACATGGAATTCAAGGAAAAAGCTAAGAATGAGAGATTCTCCACTCAAAATATGTCATTTAAGAGTGTTTTTTGCATTTGAAGGACAATTTTTTGTTAATAAAAAATGCATTTCCTCTAAGCTCACGTTCCTTAAGTAGCCTTTTGGTGAAGGTCCTTGTGGGTCAACAATTGGGAGATTACAATGTGATATTAAGACACAAATATTCTGATCTAATGATTAGTTATTTCCACAATGTATGCCCAGCAATGAATTCTAGATGGTAAAAAATCTTTTAACTAATGTTTCAATGTGTACTGCAATTTTCTAACATTGACCATTATTTTTGGCAAAAATTATCAATATGTGATCGTCCAAGCATTATATGACATGAGACATGTTAAATTCAACAAGTAATTCTCATATAATATAGCCTATCAGCTAATAAATAATCTAATACTATTAGATTAGGGGTCTAAATGAAACATTATCCTCATTGCCATCATCTTATGTAACAAAGATGTGTTAGCATCATCCTTAACCTCATAAAATAACCCCAATTCCACACAAGTTAGTGTCGATTTGAACATGATCTAGTATACCTTGTTGAATAGGATGAATAGCTAAGAGGAGGGGGTGGGGGGATTAATCAGTTATTCAACAAATTTTTCTAACATTTTTATTGATTCGGTATAAACATAAACCATTCAAAGAATTAAGATTGATAAATGCATGAAAGAACAAGAGTAATGAACACCATAACAAAAGATATAATGTGGAAGCCCAAGATGAGAAAAACCATGGAGAAACTAATTCTCATGAAAGTAAACACCGGTTAAGGTGATTTTTACAAGGGCTGACTGCTAGTTGCTCACTGTTGTTTGGATCACTACTGGTTGGGCTAACTACCCAGAAATAAGAAAGGCTAACTATCGATACAATTAGGCTCACTAACAATAAAAATGTTTTACTAGAAAAAATTTAAATGATAAAGTTGTATCTGCCTATACATGAAACAATTCTAATTGATAACACAGTAGTCACTGAAAATAGTATATGCAGTACAGATCTTCCGCCAACACACACCAAGTTCCTGCGACATAGTATGTAAAGCTTTCTCTTGATATCATAGTAATATTTGACACAACTTACTTCTTCTTACATACCACAACCACAAATTCATACAACATCTGATAAGATAATTACATATGTCAGCTAAACCACAAAAGATGTTGGCTTCAATACAAAAGATATTACAATTAGATATAATACACTTCCATCAAACCTAAATATAGGTCATTCATAAGAAATATTCATACCACGTTACAACAAGACCTAAAGATAGGTCACCCTTAAAATATGCACGTTACATAAGGGTATATGCACGAAGATGGGGGAGCAAAAAGGTGCCAAATTCTTTTTGGTACCCAAAAGATCATAGTGCGTGCGAGTGTAAGGTTTCTTAAGAGGTCATAGGGCACATTAATGAATCCTACAACTCCTTATGAACCCTTAAAAACCCTTAGGAATCCTAAGAGTACATCTTAGGGGTCTTAAGGTGTCTTAAGGGGTCATAGGACCCATTAATGGGTCATACGACCCCTTATGACACCTAACGACCCATTAGGAAGCCTAAGAGTACATCTTAGGGGTCATAAGGTGGGGTAGGGAAAGGGAAAGAAAGAGAGACTAAGAGAGTGAGAAGAATAGGAGGAGAGAGGAAGAGAAGATGAGAGAGAGTGAGAGAGAGATAGGTGA
>MU223680.1:933802-970629 GCA_018584345.1 Thuja plicata | reverse complement strand
TCTCCTCATTCTCACCTATCTATCTCTCACTCTCTCATCTTCTCTTCCTCTCTCCTCCAATTCTTCTCACTCTCTTACTCTCTCTTTCTTTCCCTTTCCCTACCCCACCTTACGACCCCTAAGATGTACTCTTAGGCTTCCTAATGGGTCATAGGTGTCATAAGGGGTCGTATCACCCATTATTGGGTCCTACGACCCCTTAAGACACCTTAAGACCCCTAAGATGTACTCTTAGGATTCCTAAGGGTTCATAAGGAGTTGTAGGATTCATTATTGTGTCCTACAACCCCTTAAGAAATCTTACGCCCCTAAGATGTAATCTTAGGCTTCCTGATGGGTCGTAAGGTGTCATAAGGGGTTGTAGGAGCCATTAATGGGTCCTAGGACCCCTTAAGACACCTTACGACCCCTAATATATATTCTTAGGCTTCCTAATGGGTTGTAACATGTCATAAGGTGTCTTTGGGTCCTAAGATCCCTTAAGACACCTTACAACCCCTAAGATGTATGTTTAGGCTTCCTAATGGGTCGTAAGGTGTCATAAGCAATGTAGAACACATTAATGGGTCTTAGGACCCCTTAAGATACCTTATGACCCCTAATATGTACTCTTAGGCTTCCTAATGGGTCATAAAGTTTCATAAGGGGTTGTAGGACCCATTAATGGGTCCTAGGACGTGTTAAGACACCTTACAACCCTGAAGATGTACTCTTAAGCTTCCTAATGGGTTTTAAGGTGTCATAATGGGTCGTAGGACCCATTAATAGGTCCTAAGACCCCTTAAGACACCTTACAACCCCTAAGACGTAATCTTAGGCTTCCAAATGGGTTGTAAGGTGTCATAAGGGGTTGTAGGACCCCTGAAGACACCTTACAACCCCTTAGGGACCCTAAGAATATATATTAGGGTTTCCAGTACACATTAATGAGTCTCAATGGGTCATTGGACATATTATTATGTCTTAGGACACCATAAGACCCCTTACGACCCTTAAGATGTACTCTTAGGCTTCCTAATGGGTCGTAAGGTGTCATAAGGGTTCATAGGAGCCATTAATGGATGCTAGGACACCTTAAGACACCTTACAACCCCTAAAATGTACTCTTAGGCTTCTGAATGGGTCATAAGGTGTCATAAGGGGTCATGAGAGCCATTAATGGGTCCTAGGACCCCTTAAGACACCTTGCAACCCCTTAGGAACCCTAAGAATATATCTTAGGGTTCCTAGTACACATTAATGGGTCTCAAGGGGTCATAGAACATATTACAATATATTAGGACACCATAAGACCCCTTGCGACTCCTAAGAGGTACTCTTAGGCTTCCTAATGGGTCGTAAGTTGTCATAAGGGTTCGTAGGAGCCATTAATGGATGTTAGGGCCCCTTAAGACACCTTACGACCCATACGACCCCTAAGATGTACTCTTAGGCTTCCTAATGGGTCGTAAGGTGTTGTAAGGGGTCGTAGGACCCATTAATGGGTCATAGGACCCCTTAAGATACCTTAGAAACCCCTAAGATGTACTCTTAGGCTTCCTAATGGGTCGAAAGGTGTCATAAGGGGTTCCCATTAATGGGTCCTAAGACCCCTTAATGGGTCCTAAGATCCCTTAAGACACCATATGACCCCTAAGATGTACTCTTAGGCGTCCTAATGGGTTGTAAGGTGTCAAAAGTTGTCGTAGGACCCTTTTATGGGTATTAGGACCCCTTAAGACACCTTATGACCCCTAAGATGTATTCTTAGGCTTCCTAATGAGTCGTAAGGCGTGATATGGTGTCTTACGACCTATTAGGAAGCCTAAGAGTACATATTAGGGGTTGTAAGGTGTCTTAAGGGGTCTTAGGACACATTAATAGGTCCTACAACCCCTTATGACAACTTAGGACCCATTAGGAAGCCTAAGAGTACATCTTAGGGGTCGTAAGGTGTCTTAAGGGGTCATATGACCCATTAATGGGTCCTAGAAACCCTTAAGACACCTTATGACCCCTAAGATGTACTCTTAGGCTTCCTAATGGGTCGTAACATGTCATAAGGGGTTGTAGGACCCATTAATGGGTCCTAAGATCCCTTAACCCACATNACGACTCCTAAGATGTACTCTTAGGCTTCTTAATGAGTCGTAAGGTGTCATAAGGGGTCGTAGGACCCATTAATGGGTCCTAAGACCCCTTAAGACACCTTATGACCCTAAGATGTACTCTTAGGCTTCCTAATGGGTCGTAAGGTGTCATAAGGGGTTGTAGAAACAATTAATGGGTCTTCAGACCCATTAAGACACCTTACAACCCCTAAGATGTACTCTTAGGCTTCCTAATGGGTCGTAACATGTCATAAGGGGTCATAGGACCCATTAAAAGGTCCTACGACTCGTTAAGACACCTAAGATGTACTCTTCAGCTTCCTAATGGGTCATAAGGCATCTTAAGGGGTCGTAGGACCCCTTAAGACACCTTATGACCCCTAAGATGTACTCTTAGTCTTCCTAATAGGTTGTAAGGTGTGATAGGGGGTTGTAGGAGTCAGTAATGTGTCCTATGACCCTTTAAAATAGCTTACAACCCCTAATATGTTCTCTTTGGCTTCCTAATGGGTCGTAAGGTTTCATTAGGTGTTGTAGGACCCTCTCTCTCTCTCTCTCTCTCAAGGATTGCGTTATGGTTTACATAGCACGTGCATGCTATAGGGCGTACATGCTATAGCGCTAGCGCACTATAACGTGTGCACACTTTTAACTACATTGAAATTTACTAAGCCTAAGGCTTGGATTTTCCTTGGAGATCCAACCCAAAGGCTTGGAGGATTCAAACAGGTCTGAGACATGTTTTCCAACAAACCTACAAAAAATAACATTTTTTCTTGTGTGCTCCCTGTCAAGTTTCCACGTGGTTAAATAACGATAAAATCAGAAGACAGGATATTATAGATCTCTTTGTTAGCTATCTATCCATATAATTTATTTTGAATACTCATTATGTTAAGCTTTTCATCTCTAATCTCATTTGTAAGTATGTCCATTTTTTGTCAAAAACCAACGTGTATTCATTTGGGTTTAGATTTTGGCTTGTTCATCAAATTTTGAAACAAAATACATTTTTAGAAACTAGACTCCATTCTACACACTTTTAAAAAAATAAGTTTTGATTTTAAATTAGTTTTCAATGATTTCTGGGGGGAGCACACATAAATTTCACGTTTTCAGGATGTGTCCACTTCGGAAAATCACAAAAAAAATGCTTTCATAAAAAAATTAGTAGAAAAATCCAGGATAAACTAGGTGGTGTTAGCTAATTTCTGACTAGATCGATTAATTTTTTTTATAAAAAAGGTTAACATTTTAGGGGGAGCACATGAGACGCTATGTTATGTTTTTTCACAAAAAATAGGACCACTTTTTGTGCTCCCCCTTTTTGAGGGCCTTAATCTCAACCATTTCTAAAATAAATTAGTAGTTTAGAAACTAGATTTGGAGGAGAACAACTCTTGTTTTTGTCATATTTTAAAATTTTGAGTGTAACTATCCTCAATTTCTCATTAAAGTTCAGAGTTTACTGATTTCAGAAAAAAAACAATGTGGCATCTTATACCCCCTTTTTGGCCCCCCCATCTTTGTGCACTTACCCATAACATAATTATCGAAGATAGGTAAATTCTAGAACTGATGGAACACCACAAACAAGTCCATCACTTGAGTAACAAAACTTCTAAACCAATCGATAGATGAAACTTGATAGAATCTGTCGAGACACAAGATATAAATTTTATACAAAATCATCTGATGAACTACAAGAATGTCTAGGTAGCAAGGATACCTAGAAGAACTTAGAAACTTAGAAATCAATAGGTACCATAAAAAACTTCATTCATCTACAATCACCGAAACCAAAAGATGTACCAAAGAAATGAATTCAATAATATGAACAAGTACATGCAACACCATAGTCCAAAACTTGCACATACTAAATCTGTTTAGCATATAATCGAACCACTGATATCTAATTGGCAACAATTATGCTTCCAACCGAAACTGTCAATAACCAAACGACACAAATATACAATCGATATAAGGTTTTGACATCAATGACAACAATTACAACATCTTCTCAATGAACTCAACATACCTGTCACTCAAGATGATATCTTCGAAGGCTAATTAGTTCAGGAATAGGTTTGAGTTAGTGATCAAGCTCTAGTTAGGTGTTGAGTTTTTTCTAATGACACTGATCTTGATTAGTGAGACTCCTTCAAGATGTAGTCATCTCACATTTAGCTAGCTCCACTCATAATTCTAATCCAAGCAGTAATACTTTGAACTCAACAAGATTGTTAGTGGTTTCTCCCAAATGGTTTGATTTCTCTACAAGAATGATTAACCCATTTCATGTGCATCTTGCACCACTTGGGCTTGGATTGCCCTTTGATGCACCATCAAAGTTGTTTTTAACCCTTCTATCATCCGGAGCAGTCCAAGTCACTCCATCAGATGGATTGATAGATTATCCTTCCAATCCCTATTAATGGTGGAGAAATTATTATTTTTTAACACATCAATACCAACAATATTTTAATGTTTAAATATGTGTTTAAAAAGTTTAAAATTGGTTAGAACTTAGTCTTTTGTAAAGACCCACATTTCTAATTATAAAGGATTATCACATTTGTCTAATTTAAAGAAAAACATTCCAACAAGAATTAAATATAGATAGTATATATAATAAAAATTAACATTATTTAAATTTTACTAAAATATAGATTATAAAATTAATAAAATTTAACTAAAATGTAAAATTAGATATAGAATATGTAGTTAATTGTGAAATAGACAATATAATCTTTAATGTAAAATGTAAGTTTGTATGTAATAAAAAATAATAAGCACAAATAAAATATGATATCGCTCAAATTCTTTTATATTAATACTCTTAGTAATGTTTGTACTATATTTATTATAATTTTTACATGCTTATTTTGTTAATATTTCACATATAATATATTTAAAAATTTGTTTTTCATTTTCAAGAAATAATTAGCATTTGACTCAATATAACCAAATCAATATCGAAGTCTTCTCATACATAGTAAAAACCATTTCATATTACAAAAGAAAATTGTACAAGTTATCAATTAAGATCAAATTACATATATTCATTACAACTTATCAATTAAGATCAAATCACATACATTCATTTTTAGTTTTTTTTTTCATTTCAATATAAAATAATCTATAATGTAAGAAATAACTCCTAATAGAAACTATTTTCATTTGTTACATTGTGTAATTATTTTGATAAAATGATAGTTTATGGGGTTTATTTCGTGAAATGGTTTTCCCTCCGCATACCTTGTGTAAAGTGTATATTCTATGCTTATATGGTTCAAGAATTTTATTTATATTTTATATTTTGTTTAGAATGAATAGTATGTTATTATCACACTCTCTAACAATTAAAGATTTCAAATCCATTGGATGTGCACTAATGTAGGCTAGGGAACATTAATGATGTGTTTAAAAAATAGGATTTTGAAGGGCATGTCAGGCCCACCTGTCATCCAATGTTAAACTTAATAGGAAAGTAGTTTGACAATGTCACTTTGAGAAGAGTCATGATCAATGTATTACAAGAGGCAAATGAAAAAAAAGGAGTGCATTGAGATGATGACACAATCAAGCCAATTAAAGATTATCATTTCCTACACTAAAATTACTCCATGTATGTCAAATGGCCTAGGAGTGATGGTGGTGTGAATTAGGGTCATAAAGGCCCAATTTATTGTCCATGTAATTACCATGCCTTGTGTTTATTGGCTATCCAAAAAAAATAAAAAGTATCATCTTTATCATATGCCACAACAATCATATTAAAATTGCCACACAAAACCCCAATAGTTGGAGTGCCCATTAAATATGTAATTCACTACTATAAAGTGGATTTGTCAACTACATCAATGCAATCGTAAAAATTAATGATCCTAAAATAATGATTATCAATATTCATGAGAATTTAGATAAGGTGTTGATTCAAATTAGACTCGTGGTCCACCACCCATGATTTCCATTGTGGCACAAGAAAGGTGAATGTAACTCCTCGATAATCAACCTTGTGATTTGAGGCAAAAAAAAGTCCATTTGGTGAAATAACATGACATCTTGCAAAAAGCATATAGGAAACAATTTTAAATTCTCAAAGACATAGACCGTGAATACCCAGAATAATTCTCATGAGTATCTTACATAGAATACTTCCTAGAGAGGTCTATTAGACTTGCATATTCTAAGAGAAGAAGTTCATGGATGAAAGTCTTGCATACCATCCTCATCCTTTAAACTGGGGAAGAAATTTTGCAAAATACTCAAAACTAGTTTGAAACTCCAATATTCCATTCTTCCATTTCTTGAAACAAACTCACCATCTTCCAAATGCCATGTTGGGATACAAGTGTGATACAAACTATGTGGTTGAGAAGAGAACATTGACACTTGCTAGGGTGTTTGGAGAAACTTTGGAGGAAAAAAAACCTACAAAGTTGTTATAGTAATAATATCTTGCCCCTCTGTAGAAGAGTTTGAAATAGTTGATTGAGACTACACTACAATAAAACTTTTCCGTGAACACTACCAACATAAGTGTGCCTACCCTTATGGTTTATTGTAGTCTATTTTTCCTCAGCTTTGAGTACCTTAGAAGCTCATAAATAGTTAGAAACCCATGGAGGATTCTTAACCTTGGGGGCCACTAATAGGCAATCCTTAGTTTTGTGCACTTAGGATTGGCACTAGAAACAAGTGTTGGGTAGATTCAGAAAAAACATTTGCTGAGTGTGGCAAAAATTGCTAATTTGAGTGTCAACTGACTCCTTAAGATCTCGAGATAAAAAAAACACCACATAGACACATTTTTGGGGTCAAGCTTGATAAAAGTGGCTTGGCTCAATATGTAGAACCTTTCCAAGGGAAGAGGCAATGTTTTAAAGAAAATTCCATTAAGGTAAAGGAATATTATAAAACTCAAGCCAAACTAACACATGGAGTTTCTTATCATTTGAGACAAAAAATTCTTGATTCCATGGCTGAAAGATTAAAAGAGATGGCCCAACATTCTGTTGACGGGAGTTTGTGAATGGGTCCGCCAACAGATGTAAGTTGTCACTGGGTACCAGGGTACTGGCCAACTTCACCTGTAAAGGTTGTCCGGAGAAATGAGATTCTCTGGGCCTTAAAGCACCTGAGAGTCGGGTCTCGACAATGCGGGAGCTAAGTTGGGCGTTGTGACTATTTTGTTTAGGGGGATAGCTGGTTTTTCTTTGCTCGTTCTCTCTGGGGATTTAAGTAAGTGGGGTTTCCTGCAAGCATTCATTATTTTAACAAAATAAACTTCAAAATATAGGCCAGGGTTAGAAGTATTCCATCTATCTATAGTTGTGAAAATACATTTAAAACATCAAACCATGCTCTAACATGCTACACTAAATACTGAACATATACAGAACCAACAATTCATACATATCCAATAGCGAGGGAAAAGAAGTCCGTTAATCTACTTAAAATATCAGAGCAAGGGACATAAGAAACATACAACACAAAAGAGTATTGACTCAGAGATCAAGAGACCAACAACAACATTGCGAGAATCCTTCCTTCATTAAAAATTTTCCAGCATCACTATGAGTACATCAACAATGGCTCTAAGGGAGCATCTATCTACTGAGAACTTCTAAGAACTAAGGAGCATTGAGCTCTGCAACTATGAAATGAAAATGTTGAAAGTACTATAGCCATGGACTGCAAAATCGTCAATTTTGCCGACCCTTGGAATGAGGTCAGACTTGTTATTTATACACAAATTTTTCCTAACTCGTCTTTACACTCAACCAATAAAATAAAATTTCCAGTGGCCGGTACTACCTGCACCAGGCTACAACAACCTCGAGAAGGGCAAAGGTCTGACATCTTAGAAGAATAAGACAAGAAAGGAGGTATAGAAGAATCAACCTCGAGAAGAGAGCCAGAAGGAGAATAGAAGAAATTTGATCCCCCGAGGATCGAGGCTACATGCCTCATTAATGAAAAGTGGCCCACTGTCTCTGATGCGCTAGGTGTTATGTTGGAGTGTCGCCTTGGTTTGAGCTGACACACCCTACTAAATTCACCTACTTTCTGACATCCTTATTAACTGTCTGACAATGATCGGTCAGCTCCGGAGAACTAGGACGCGGGTCATCAAAAGAATACAAAACTATGGATCTGGAACTCCGGGATCCGGGAGCTTATGCTCAAAGAATAATGAATACAAAATATGCACGGTTGATGGAATTATCTGGAATCCAGAGAATCTTATTGCTCCTTACTAATTTTAAATTCTTCCAAAACTTGGCTTACGCCTTCTTCATCTATATCCTTGATGCTGTCCCATCGGCCACGGACAACCTCTCATTTCTCTTCGACTTCTTCAGCCCTGTCCCAGAATTCACTTACCATTTTCACGAAATCATGTGCTTGGATCATCATCTTGGATAACCTTGATAACCTTCCCCTGTCAAAGTCCCCAACAGACTGATATAGGGACTCCATCCGTTCGTCATATTTGTTGAGGACATAGTCCTCCGGGGTGGATGTCCCAGTGGTGAAGGGGTCAACTTGTGAAAACCCCACCACAAATGCCTGGAATAGGCCCAAAGGATATTGGGCCACGGTCACCTTCTCTTTTAGGGCCTTAACCAGTTCCTTGCATACCTTGATTTTGAGGCCAAGTCTGGAGTATTGGGCCTAGAGAGAATCATATGATTCGTCTCCCAAAATTCCTGCCTCCGTGATGGTTTCTTCTCCAGCGTTGAAAAATTCCTCCAACCCGGCCTTCCATTTTTCATATTTCTCCAAGTCATGATCCCACACAATAGCGGAGGCATTTTCCTGACTAAGGAAAATATTGATCTAATATAGATCCGGGAGTGACACCACTAAAAATTGCCTTACGATAGCTATCTTCTCAGTGGCCCACTCGTCCTTAGCCTGGGCCTTCTTCTTCATGGCCCTTAAAGAATCCATATCAACCTATGCAAGCAGTAATCCAGAGGTAGAAGCTTACGCATGGACCTCGGCCAAGGGCTATGTAAGTTCTGCCAGAAGTGTGAGGAGATTTTCATTGGTCTCCTTTTCCTCCTTCAACTTCTGGCTCTGTTTATTGTATCAGGCCTCTATTACTTTGGTGGCCTCCTTTAACAAGTCTAACTCACCCTTCTTATCTCTTCTTCTCAATGCTACCTTTTTAATGGTATAATCTTCGGGCCTTACAGCCGTTGCATCTGCATTTGGGGGTGGTGTTGCGATTGCCACAACTGTATTTCCTGTCTGGCTAGTCCAGAGAGTATGGACCATTCGAGCCTTCTTAGGCTTTTTGGCTTCCGCATTTCAGGCCATCATCTCGGCCAAGGAGAGTGGAACGCCTGTTGGCACCACCGAGGCCTTTCTCTTCCTTGATTCCACCAGCTATTAGGGTAGTTGGGGCGGCTTTGCTGCTAGGACCTGGACATCGGGATTCCCTTCAGAATCTGGCGGTGCATTCCCGGGATCAACATTATCGTCGGGCTCTTTCTCTCTTTCCTGTTCTTGTTCCTTCTCTCCAGAAGCCTCATTGTTCTCCACCATGTTGGCGTCCTCTTTTATGATACCTGGGGCTTCCTCTCTGCTGGTATCAATATCACTTGTATTCTCGGGGATTTCCCCATCCTTCTCAGCATTAGTCAATCCAACATTTATTTCTTTAGGGATTTCCCCGTCATTCTGCTACTGTTGTTCTTCGACCTCATCAGCTTCATCTGCCAGAACATCTTCCTCCACTAGGACATCTTGTGGAGGTGGGTGAGGTCTCTGGCCAAAGTTTAACAATGCGACCGCCTTTACTACCTCACCGAACATACTCCAGGGCAACTGGTCATCCGGGGTAACCAAAGGTGTTTGGAGCGTGATGATTGGGGGTATGGTTGATTCTGTGGGTCCGGTTTCCCCAATCATCGGTTGCTCATCTGTGATTTGACTTGGTTCATCCTCGGTCTCTTGGATCGATGTTTTCTCCTGCTCGGGCTCCTTTTGTATTTCCTCCTAGACCTCCTGCTCTGCGGCAGCTTCTTGTTCCGAGACTTCCTCCTTTGGGGGAATATCCTCTTTTTCTTGGGTGACGATCTCCTCTACCGCGTGATCTATATCCTCATGAAGGTTCATGAGTTCATCTACCCTAAAGACATCGTCAAAATCATAGTGTGGGGGAGAGGAATCCAAAATATTCCTGAGTTCAGGGGAATCTGAACTGACATCAACCAGAGGCAGGTTGGGCATACTGGGGCTGACGGCTATGCTTGGGGTGGGGGTCACCTTCTGCTTCTTCTTCCTTAGTAATGGAGCCCAGATATCCAAAATTCTTATAGACTCCACCTCAGTGAAAGTTTGTCTGCTCATTATTGCGGCCAACAACGGGGATCCCGTCGGGCGAGCAAATGCTATCGGAGTTGCAAGGAGGCCCTGCGAAAGTTGTGTGCTAATTCGCTGGCTTGCCAGTCTCGCCGACTCCATTTGCTTTTGTAGCTGTGCCATTATGGGGGTCGGGCCCTGAGGAGGTACCTTGGCTGGGGTACCTTCTTTCTCCTTCCCCTTTCTTGTGTTAGATCCAGTGGCGACAGCGAATCTTCGAACAATTGGTCCCTTCCAGGTGCTCTTGGGACACACCCAGGAAAAATAATTATGATTGACCTCTATAATGGGGCGGCATACTCCCTCGATTGTTAAATCCTCTGGGGTGGCCCAATCCACCGAAGGGAGATCCAGTTTGTCTAACCCCTGCCCTTTGTATGATAGGTCCTCCAACGGCCCGTCATCTGAGAAACCCTTTGGGAAACTTTGAAGGTCAAGTACTTTCATAAGTCCTTTGGACATCCGTGAATTTTGGTGGGCCCGGAGATCAAAACTGTCTTGGCAATCTGCCCAAAAATCTTCAACATCCGCTATATGTGGTGGGGAGGCCCGGGGAAGCGCCAAAGCTATCTTTCCTTAGCGGATCAAAACCTTTTGTGGTGTGTTCGAATTCAACCAACCCCAGACTCTTTAGCTCACTATCTGCCTCCTTTGCTGCGGCCAGACTACAAGTGTAGTTCCCACAAGAGATTGGGAACGGGACATTGGTGACCTTCTTCACTGTGAAGAGGGCATGCAGCTCCAAAATTTGCCGGCAGAACTCTAAAAGAAACATTCTATCCCCGCAATACCGGGGAAGAAGATAGGGTTTTTTGGAGAAGCCGGTCACCCGAATATACGTGTGCTGCTAGAATTGAATGAAATAATTTCCATAAGAACTCACCAAGTTCATCGCCTCTTGCAATAACCGGTATTCAGAATCCCGAGTAAGTGTCAAAATGTTTTGGCAAATGAAGGCATCATTCACCTTGCAAAAATTTGGGAAACTGAGTTCCCACTGTATCTAGGGATAATGATCCCACGATGTCAACTGGATTGGCCCATTCCCGAGAATGCCCATTGTTTTCAAACCTAGAAAATCCGGTCTTTGTTGGGCCAGTGCCCATAGTACATAAGATGTCATGTGGAACTTTGAATTCTGGAGAACTCCTTTCAACTACGAGTCCACATGGTTGGCTATGATAGCCGCCCAATTGAAGGTTTGGTTGCGGGTGGTGATGCAGTAGAGAAAGTAGTACATCCATGCCAAGAAATCCTAGGCATGTGGTTGTCCAAAGATTCGGCACAGAAATATAATGCCGCTTGAATGGGTTCTTTGAAATCCCCACGGGGAATTTCCAACTTATCTTTTTATGGTCCCTCTTTGGGGATTTCAGCCACTGAGAGTTGAGATAATGCCAGGAATCCCTCCAACTCCTCCAACGACTTGGCCCGGGTGAGAACAATGGATTCTTTGAATTGAGGGATCCCCAGCCCTGAAGTGAAAGTTGTTATGTCCAGATTGACGATTGTCGCTGGATAATGTAACAGTCGGGGATCAGCGAGTAGAACAGTCCGAGTAGGAGCATTGTAGAGTGTCGCCAGCTGGAGTATTAGCTCTGGTGATTGCACTAAGCAAGGAAAATTTGCAGCCTTAATAATTTCGGAGGCGGCCAAGTGGATGGCCATATTATCTCCGGCAGCCTTCTGTTTGTATATGGCTTGAACTAAGCCCTGCATTTTAGCCTAAAGTCCGGGCTCTGTGTCTGTTATTTCTTTCACTTTGGAGTCCACCTTGGACCCCATGAGAACGCCCTCCTTCGGTTATTTGGAGGTCAGTGGCAGCTTAGCCAACATCTTTTCGGCCTTAGTTTTTGTGGCCGCCCGAGTGGAGGTAGTAGGCAGCTCCGGGCTATCAGGAGGAGTGATCACCTCAGACATCTTGATCAAACAATCTGCAACCTGCAAGACCGGAGAACCGTCAATACATGATATAATAATAGTAACTTTACAGATTCTGGGGAATTCGTCACCATTTCGCACTTGTTCAAAAAGTGTTAGCATACATCAAAATCCCAGAGTATTAAGATAAACATGAGTCAGATTCTGGTAAACACCCAGGAGCTCTGGGGCATTGGACTAAATGACAAAAATGGAATAACGACCCGGGGGCCTCTCAGCACCCGGAGTCTGGAAGAGTTAGTCGTTGTCGACATGACCAGTAGGAAGCCATACTAAGCTGACATGGGTCGTCACATGGCCATGTGACAGGCGGCGTAATGAAATTAATGGCGACAAGTGCGCAGATGCGGGGGAAGTAAATGCCAGATGGGATGGGGATTTGAATGCCCGCTTGTGGGAAGTTAATCCCGCCATTAAGATGACACGACAGAGGAGAGAGAAAGTTTCCATGATTCGAACCAGCGAGGTGTCGAGTTCGAACCGTGGCGACTACCTCTCGACAAGCTTGACAGAGTGGTTTGAGACGTGATGGAGCGCGACGAGCTCGACGGGATGGAAGGATATATAGGAAATATACACCTAATGTACAAAGAGCCGAAGCACAAAGAGGGCCGAAGCACAACTCGCAGGCCGACCGCAAGACAAATGACATATATACACTATTTACATAAACTCACACGATATACAAAATATACAGAGGCCTCTAAAGCTACTCCTCGACAATGTACAGCTTTATACACTACATTACAACTACACAAAGGGTGGACAACCCTCTAGCAGAGCCAACCCACCAACGAGAGGCAACAAAAAATGAAACTAGAGATGAAAACGATAGCGAGATGAAAAAAAATTAAAAGAAACAAACGAGAACCAGAAAATAGAAAGCCAGAGAAGGAAAAGCTGAAAGCCTACCTGGAAACATGAAGAATGTAGAGAAGATGAGCACAGGAGGTGCTCTGCAACAAATTCACCTTCAAGCAACCACGAGCAAGCACCGCAAATCACTGTTCAATTAACCACTAAGCACAGGAGAAAAACGTCGTTTAATCGCCTTGAAATCGCTTTGAATGCTCTAAGTGTTTTAATCATGGTAAATGTGAGAATGATAGGTAACTTCTATTTATACCCTTAGGGTAAAAATAGGTTGCATTATTTCCGCAAACTCTAGAACAAGCAAACCTCCGGACTCCGGGCCCGGGGATTTCATGCAACCATATTTCATCGCAAAAGAAGACATAATGGCAGAGAATCCTGGAGTCTGAAATCTGGCTCTCAAAAGAACAAACAAACTCAGGGACCGGGTCCCAGAGACGCAAGAAAAAAAGCAAAAGAAAGACAACCCTTGCGAAAGCAAAGCCTGAAGGGAAAACAAAGAAAACAAAAAAGAAAATAAGGGAAAGGGCAAAAAGAAAAGGGGGACCCAACATTTTGCCTACAAAATGTTGGGACAGGTATGCAGGGCATAACACATACCAAGAGCCATATTGAAAGATGGCTTGAACATGGCTAACTTAAGTGAAATGAAAAAAAAAGGAACCCCTTAGTGAGGTTTTGAATGTCATCTAGCCATGAGGGGCTTGTGTTTAAGCAACCCAAACCTATAGCTCATTTTTAGTGGGGACCTTCCAAGAAAATAACCAATAAGAGTATACTACTATGACCATTGGCATGCAGTATCAAAATCCAAGATGGGTGAAACCACACCCACAAAATTTTGAGAATTCATACCTCGTAAAAAATTTTCATAACAAACTACTTGGGACACTTGCTTGGAGAAGCCATAGTTTGTAGCTGCGAAACTATCAGTGACAACAAAAATGGCTGAGATAAAGCCACCTAAAGTCATATAAAGAAATACTTAAAATATTTGCAATAAATGGGTATTGACGTAAGGAAAAGCCACAATGCAAGGACAAGGCCAAGTTATGCATATAAAGGACAAAAATGATGAAAACTATTTACCAAAATAATGAATGACAATTTCTTAAGAGGAAAATTAAAGAATGCATAAAAAAGTAAAATAAATGTATTAGCATAATAGAAATAAAAAACAAATATTATAAAGACAATTAAATATTTTTTAAATAAAAATGATATTTATGTATCCATGTTTATATGTACAAAATAAAATAGTTTTAAAATAAAACTAATTTTTTAAGTAAATAAAATCACTCTAAATTATTGATTTCTCAAAATTTTAAATAAATATTATTTAAATATCTTTATTAATAAACGAATTATATTGAAGCTCGTCCAACCAAAATAAGTTCTAAAACAAGTGAAAAAATTATCATTATGATAAGAATCAAATTTATTTGGATGGTGCACAGGTCAATTTGGCCCAATGAATACTCCCACTCCTTGACTCTTAGGGCCCGTTTGGCAGCAGGAATTGGACTGGAATTGGCATTATCTAATTCTAGATAATGCCAAATTCCATGTTTGGGTCCATGGAAAAAAATGGAATTGGAATTCCGAAATTTCATTTTGCCCAAAAAATGGGAATATCATCTTCCACCTAAATAGGTGGAATTGGAATTTCAAAATAAGTGGAATGGGAATTCCAATTTTTAGAAAACCAAATTTAATATTTTGTGGGATCCGTGATTATAAAGATGTATATTATATTGCTATAAGGATGTATATATATACATGTGTATATATACACACATGTGTATATATGCATGTGTGTATATACACACATGTATATATACACACGTGTGTATATATACATACATGTATGTGTGTATATACACATATGTGTGTATATATACACACATGTATTGTGTGTATATACACATGTGTACATATATGTGTGTATATATACACAAATGTATGTATGTGTGTATATATATACACATGTGTATATATGTGTATACATGGATACACACTTGTATGAGTATATACACACATGTGTGTATACACACACACATGTATGTGTGTATAAACACATGTGTGTATGTGTGTATATGTACACAAATGTGTGTATATACACACACATGTATGTATGTATATATACACGTGTGCATGTGTGTATATATATATACATATATACACACCATATTCAAAGAAATAAAAAAATAAAGAATTAAAATTCCTTATGCATCTTCTCATTCATCTTCTGAGTGAACCAAACGGGTCAGACCATATTCCAGATTTTATTTTGAGGATAAGCATCTTCTTGAATATGCAGCATCTTCTTGAATTGACCATATCTAGGATATGGTATTCCAGCAGCCAAACTGAGAGGTTTCTGCCCATAGACTCATGTTCCCCATAGCTAAAATTACTTTGTGAAAGTCCTCACTAGACTGGTATGTTTACGAGACTACCACACTTACCGTACAAATCTCTATTAAGAAAAAATATTCAACATAGTACATTAAATAGGTTTGAATTTTTAACAAATTTGTTTTGTCAAATCTGCATCAAAACAAGAGTCTAAAATATCTGTGGCGAAGATGACCCAAGTTCGAATTTTAATAATATACTTAATGCCTCTTCACCTAATTGACTCTCTTCCAACTATGTGAAGAAAATTAATCAAAATCGGTTGAAAATTTGTCTCTAGTTTAGCGTTTCAGTCAGACCAGGAATCCCGACACGAAAGATGACGACAAGATTCAGAAAAAAATAATGAAGAGTATCTACTGAATGGTAAGAGGCACCCTTCATCCAAGGCTTCAGTTTTATAATATCTATTTATTTCCAAACACTTTCAAATTCCATGTCCTTCTGTGAATTTAATAGGAGGATATAAGGTGTGGTGGGAGAATATGGCAATAATTTATTTAGCTACTCGTGGATCAAATTCATTACAAAACAGAACATTGCAGGTCAGAGAATGTGACTGATTGTCTGTGGCGAGCTCTGTTCAGCAATGTGACAAATTGTGAGATGATGAATGATTACCAGACGTCGGCAAGTTCGGACAAGGTATTAAGAAATGAGAACAAACAAAAAATTGGTTGATTGCAGACAATCTGTAACAATTCAAGCTCGAACATGGTAATATAAAAATCTTAGAGTTGAGCTAAAGGATTGCTGAGATTGTGGTGAGATGTCAGTAATGTTAGTTGAAATGTCAGGGATGAATGTAGGTTAGATAGGAGGAATCATAACAATGAAAATATAAATTATGGTTTCTATCTTGATAGAAAAATTATAAATTATGTTTCCAATCCTGTTAGAACAATTCTAATGGAGTAACTCAGAAAATAAAGCTGTGGGAAAGAAATGGTTGAAGCTGCCATTGCTTCAAATTGGTTGTTATGCTTCAACCTGTGATTGTTTCCATGAACGGGATGGAGAACAAATTGCTTATGCCATTGCTGCTGCTTATGATTTGCATATGTTTACAGTGCTTTGGAGGTTCTGGATTGACAGCAAGAGAAGATGGTCAGTTCACAAGTCCATCTAATGATTAGTTAGAGTTAAATTGAAAGAATGTCAGGAAAACATTAATAGATGAGAGTTCTGAAGCTCATTAGGTTGTACAAATGTTGAAAACAGGGTATCATTTCATATAAGTTTTGGAGGCAATTTCACAAGGCAAACTCAATATTAGAAGCATTTTATTTTCTGGTTAGTGTTTATGTTACAGAATTATAATCCATGAATTAATGATTTTTGTGTTGTGTTGTAGTTGTGATCCTCATGGTACTGAAATCAGAATGGCAAAATGCACCCCCAAACTGGATTGATGCAGATCCTTGTGGGTCTATGTGGAATGGAGTCAACTGCACAGGTCCTCATGTTACCTCATTGTAAGTCCACTGCAAATTCTTTAATTTGATATATTTCTGTTGGAAAATGAGTTACATCTGAATCGAAGATAGTTCGGTCATCAATAGGGTTGGTAGTTCAATAATAAAACTACCAATAATAAAACACCCAGTAACAATGTGAGATCTTAAATTCCACTCTTCACTGATCTATGAAAGCTTTAACAATTTCTGGACACTACAGAAGAGAGCATTCGTAGATTGCATTCATTTTAATTAGCTGAATTTCTTATAATAGCATATGTTACCCATATGGAAAACTATTGTGCAGGAACCTATCAAACATGAATCTCAGTGGAACTCTTCCAAGCGACATAGGGTCTCTCATTGGCCTACGGTCTATGTAAGTTAGCATCTATCAGGACTTGTGCATGACTAATTTTTGATCTTTCGAATGTTTAGTTTGGGGAGCCTGTGCTTTATCTGCCATAGCTGAATGATCAATTTCACATTCAAAATTGCAGTGACATTTCCTACAATAGGGGAATCACAGGAGAGATTCCAACTAGCATTGGAAATTTAATCAATTTGGAGTTCTTGTAAGGAGCTTATCTCATCCCATCTGAAGAATGTATTTAAAAGAATCCCTCTTCCCAGTTTTAGTTTATTTTCAGAAACCAAATTGGCTGGCATAACACACAAATGTTCTTTTCACTCAAGGTTATCAGTGCTCGCTTTTTCTTGCAGCTTAGCTATCGGTTGTGGTCTTACTGGACAGATCCCATATGAAATGGGGAACCTGAAATCCCTTTATTTTCTGTAATATTTCTACCTAGCATTCATGATTTTACTTGTACTGTTAGGTGTCTTATTTTGTATGAACAATTCTCGAGCTAATTAATTCAAATGTATGCGAACATGCCAGAGCATTGAATTCAAACAAGTTAAGTGGACGTATTCCCTCTTCTTTGGGTGGTCTTGAAAAACTGTACTGGCTCGACCTTAGCGACAATGAACTCACTGGCAGCCTTCCAGTTTCAAACAGCCATGAATCTGGATTGGACAAGCTTTTTAATGCCAAACATTTGTATGGATTGGAGTTATAGCCATCAGGCTGTTTCTTAATCTTTTGGGTCTTTGAATGTAAATTGGATTAATATAAATTTATGGCTCACTAATTTTCTCTTATATTGCTAATGTGGGCTTAAAGCCACTTAGGTAAAAATCAATTAACAGGGTCCATTCCGCCAGAGATATTTCATTGCAGTATGCAGCTCATACATTTGTAAGTAAAGTTTTCAAATGCTATAATCCAGGGCATTTCATTTTTGTAACACTCACATTTTAACTCGTATATACATTTGAATCGTATGCAGACTATTTGACAACAATAATTTGGAAGGAAAGATCCCTTCTACCCTGGGACTGGTAAAAACCCTGGAGATTGTGTAAGCTATTCTCCCCTGTTTCATCGTGTTGCCTATGTGCCCTGTATTGCAGTTTTATTTCTTTAAGGGATTGTAAATTTTAAGAGAAACATGATGCTAATGATTTTCCACAGGAGGCTTGATCGAAACTCTTTGAGCAGCGCAGTTCCGTCAGAAATTAGCAACCTGACAAATCTTTTTGAACTGTAAGCTTCATCTCTGTATCTATATGAAATATATCAATTTTAAATCATTAAAAAGTGTCTAGTCGCATATTTCTGTAATTGTTGTATGAGCTCTTAAATAAGAATTATAAACACCCATTCAGTATGCACAGCAGTTTGATTTGTTCTGGGTCTTTGCTCATAAGTGCATTTCGAATGTGTCCATGTAAGGCATCTATCAAATAATAAATTGGAAGGGCCAATACCCGACTTGTCTGGGATGATTCGACTTCAGTACGTGTAAGTATCCTCTCCTTGAATGCATTAAATCTTTTTCTCCAAATCCTTAGATTGAGAATAATTTTAGGTTTCACCCTTGAATTTGAGAAATCAGGGATTTGAGCAATAATTCGTTCTATCCCTCTGAAGCTCCAGACTGGTTCACAACTTTGCCACGGCTAAGGGATTTGTGAGTTGTGATTTTCTCATCCCAAAACTTGAAACATTGAAATTACTGTAAAAAGCAATCTAATGCACAGAAATGCATTCTTATTTTTTCCGTTTAAATTCTGTCAGGGTAATGGAAAATACTGGATTGACTGGCAACCTCCCGACTGAGCTCTTTGACTTGCCTGCTATTGAGACCGTGTGAGTGCTGATACTATATTTACTGTTTTCCTTCGTACAATGTTCAGTTTAGCTAGGTTAAAAAGATATTAGGTTTCTAATGTTTGTAATGTTGTGTAATGATGTTCGTTTGTAGATTTGATTGTAGTGAGGTTTCAGATCAATCTTCATAATTTATCGTAAGAATATAGATAACTAGATTGTTAATGTTCTATTTGAATTTTAAATGTTGCAGGAAGCTTAATAACAATGATTTCAATGGTACATTAAAGGTTGACAACAAGGCCGATGGACACCTGCAAATCATAAATCTAGAAAACAACAAAATAACATGGGCTACACAGCCAAACAACATTAGTTTATTGTAAGCTACTCTATCAAATACATCAATTTTCCACAATTTATGAAATTATGAATAATACTTTTGACTCTTGAGTTTAATTGTGTTATTTTTTGCATCAGTAGTTTAGATCATCCTCTAAAAAATGTTCTAAAACATTATTCATAATAGTAAGCTATACAGTTGTCAGTATGCACATATCTTATCCCTTATAATGAAGTGGTCCATATGACCTATGTTTATTTGACCTATGTTTATTTGTATGTGACATCAGGCTTTTGGGAAATCCAGCTTGTGACACTGAGGCTGGTCTTACAAGCAGCAAATTATGTCATAGTATGAGTGCCCTTCCAGGATCCTATACAACAAATATGGGAGTTTGTCTAGGCCGAACATGTTCTGGAGATTTAAAGCGTAATCCTCGGACCTGTCAATGCCAGGGTCCTTATCAGGGGGACTTAATATTTATATCTCCCTCATTTTCAGCCTTATCTAATGCATCAAGATTCAAGCAGTTGGAAGACTCCCTAATCATGCAACTATTTTTGGACTCTGTATTCATTTGCTGCCTTAGTTTTGACAACAACAACTATCTGAACATGAAAGTGGAGTTTTTCCCATCAGAGAACAAGTATTTTGAGAGAATGGAAATAGCCAGGATAGGGTCCACTCTTAGCTATCAAATTTATAAGGCTCCTAGAGAATTTGGTCCTTACTATTTTATTGGAAATTCATATCCCTTCCAAGGTAATAACCAAAAATATACTCTACCATTCACGTAGCTTTTGGGCATACTGTTTTTCATATCTGAGAGTTAAATAACATTGTGTTGTTCCATTTCAGATGCTTCAGAGTCCGGATCAGGGAAATTAAGCAAATCAGCAATAATTGGCATCTCAGTGGGTACCTTTGTTATGGCTTTTGCAATTCTTACTCTCGGACTTTATGCATTCCGTCAGAAGTACAAGGCTGCAAAGGCAATTGAATTGAGCAACCACTTTGGTAAACAATCTTGCTATCTGAAATTTTGAAAGTTGGGAAGCTCTTCTTCTGATATTAACAATGTGTGTTCCTGTTTCAGCATGGATTCCTAGCAGCAAAAATAGTGGGACAATCCCAACATTGAATGGTGCAAGATGGTTTTCTTTGTCAGAGTTGAAACATGCTACAAATAATTTCTCTGAGAATAATGTTATCGGTTCAGGAGGATGTGGGAAGGTAGATTCCTTAAACCTTTTTTTGAAGTTCAAGTCCTGTAATAATATCATAGGTATTGTTAAGAAATTATACTTGGCTTGCATATCATATGTTCTGGGTCTTTGCAGGTTTACAAAGGTGAATTATCCAGTGGTGGTGGAACAGTAGCAATCAAAAGGTTCCAATTAGAGGGACTCTCACAAGATGGAGAGGAAATAAAGAACGAGATAGAAGTCTTATCAAGAGTCCATCACAGAAACCTTGTAGAGTTGATGGGTTTTTGCTTGGAGAAGGGGGAGCAGATGGTCGTCTATGAATATATCTCAAATGGTACTCTAAGGGAAAACCTGTGTGGTGAGTCGCCCTACCAAGTTAACTCCACAAACAACCATTTTCATTTATTAAAGTTCATAAATTCTTGCACATCTATCTATGAAGGCTAATAGTACATCCCAGGAAACAAAAGCAAGTCTTTTTAGTAATGATATTAATGAACAAAATTGCATAGTTTTTGAGTCAAATTTATTGATTTATATTTTATGTATATAGGTTCACATGAACTGATCCTTTTATCAGAATGAATGGTTAACTTAGCACTCATGCATCTAAGTGATGCTATACTCATGAAATAAGGATGAATGAGTTTGACTCAAAAATTATGCAGTTGAATCGTGATATTAATATCATAATTTGATACGTTGAATTTTTTTTTTCCTACTTACCAATTGATGAGATAAAGCTCATAAGAAATAGATTCATGTAAACCCTATTCATCAAATATGAGCCAATGAGTTTGACTCAAAAACTAACCAGTTGGATTTTCATATTAATATCATAACTAAACACGCTGTAAAAAATTCCTCTACTTATATCAAGTCTTTCCAGGCTGCAACAATGAATAAATTTTCTTAAAAGATATCTTTCAATGTTGAATTGAGTTGGTCAAATTCTTTTGAATCGATGTAGAACATTCAAGATCATTTTTCCATTTGCTGGATTAAAAAAAAGAAAGAAAGATTCTTTTATAGTCCATGATACTGGTCAGTCTCTATATGGGTCTACAGATGACTTATAAAAATATGGGGCTACCTAGTACTCCTTGCAGAAGGTACCTAATTGTACTTTAAATGAGGCAAACATACCTCATTCCCTGAGATCATACCTCATTTCCTGAGATTTCAACCTGTGACGTGCTTCAAGATTTCTCTACCACTAAACCAACCCAGACTCCCTTTGTTCCACTAATGCAGTTTCTGTATAGCAGGGATTGCCTACCGAAGGGAATTCATGTATATGTCCAGTTGGAGAATTTATTTATGAACTAATAAGGATGGATAGTTGATCTGAGCACGGCGTTGAGTTCAAAACCTCAACAGTGGAGATCAAATCATTTGATCCCTAGCGGTTACCAATTCAGCATTATAGCAAAATCAAATCAAAATGTCAGAAATTTAGAAAGGGCTAGCTAAAACACCAGGATCTGGGTATGATGAATTTTCATTTAACTACATTTCTCTAATATTTTTCAGGGAGAGGGGATGTTCACATGAACTGGAAGACAAGAGTTCGGATAGCACTTGAGACAGCTATGGGGTTGGCTTACCTGCACAACCATGCAAACCCACCCATAATCCACAGGGATGTCAAGTCGACTAACATATTGCTGAATGAGGATCTCACTGCTAAAGTAGCAGATTTTGGGCTGTCCAAATTCATTGCAGATGGAGGCAACGAACGACCCGGTAAAAGCCATGTATCGACTAAAGTGAAAGGGACACTGGTAAGCATAAAACATTCATTTGGATTTTTATTTTTTTAATATGTCAGATTGTAAATGTAGGATATCTCTGTCTTTATATAATGAATGAGAACCATTTAAATAAACATGTATCTAAACCATATGTTCAATAGATATAATTGGTGGGTTTTATTGGCAGGGCTACCTTGACCCAGAATACTATATGTCCAACCATCTAACGCAGAAGAGTGATGTGTATAGTTTTGGCGTTGTAATGTTGGAGCTAATTACAGCACGCCCGCCTATTGAAGAAGGAAAATACATAGTCCGTGAAGTGAGGAGAGCTATCAATAATGGTGGATTCAATGCCCTGCAGAAACAGTTATTAGATCCCTTCTTGAGTGACTCAGACAAGCTAGGACTTGAAAATTTTGTGAACCTGGCTTTGAGTTGTGTGGAGGAAGCAACTGCAGATCGACCGGCCATGAGCGATGTGCTGAAACAACTGGAATGCATTGTGGAAGAACAACTTAGTGCCTCCGCACGCGTGGAAATAAAAGAGTCGTCATGTCACTCATCCATTGATCGAGATGTCAGCTCTGAATATGCCCTGTTTCATTACAGTGGACCATACATTATGCCTACCACTATTGAGCCGCATTAATCCATTGTGAACAACTTCAGATCATCAGATGCAAGAAGATAAGAATGTCTGTCTTGTTTTGGTGGGATCAGAGAGAGAGAGATCTTGTATGGTTATGTCGCATAGGTATTCTCCAATGATGGTAAAGAGTGGAGTGTAATAGTTTGAGGGAATTTGAGAGTCATTTATATCTTTAAAGATTAATATTTTATATTTTCTAAAATAAGTAGATGAAATTTATGTTTACATATATTAATCTAATAAAATAATTTTTAAGTAGATAAAATAGTTTTAAATTGATTTCTTTTCACATTTTTCAAATAATATGTTTAAGATATTTATACTAGAATTTATTATAGATATTACATTTGTTGTCATAGATTCGTATAAGAAGGAATCTTATCCTCTTTTTATGAAGAGATCAGTACTAGTATCTCAATATTCAAACTTACATTTAATCTTTGAAGCTCATTGTAAGCTCTTTTCAAGACTCGCAAATAGAGGTAATGTAGGACACTTGATTCAAATGTATCTTGTTTATTTTAATCAAATGTTCATTGTTCAAACATTATGCTTGTAACATTTACTCAAAATGATAATGAGGATAACGGTTTGTAATTTTCACCTATCTTTATTATATCAAGGGGATTAAAAGGAAACTAGTAGTCATAGAAAAAGAACCAAAAGAAAAATGAGTGGTAAGATTTTAAAAATCTATATTAAAAATTGAAATATATTATCAAAAAATAAAAAATTTAATAGAAAAATGTTAAATAAAAACAAAAATTTATATGTTTCTATATGTATGATGTGAATGAAATAAAATAAATTTTAAGTAAAATATAATAAGTTTTGAGTATATAAAACACTTGTTTTTCAAATGAACATATACAAGATATTTATACAATTTTTAAACATATAGAAATAGTCATCTTTTAATGTTTCATTCAAGCATAATTTCATTTATAGTAATCAGTTTTAAACAATCATACATAAATTTGAAAATAAAAAAAAATCATTACTATAAAATAAATAAACTTAATTTAAGATAAAAATATAATGTATCATTAATATTAAGTATCGATATAACTAATTAGTATTTTTTCTATTAAAGATATATGACATTGATTCATAGAAAAAGATGAGTACAATCAGGTGTCCAGCTCTAACTATATACCAAAAATAGAGCTAGACATATATGTTCGGAAGTTCAAAAAACAAGCCTATATATACGCCTAGCTACACCTGACTGAGAGACTGACATAATCCATAGCTGAGAAAGAAACTAACTATACTGCTCCATACATAAGGACTGTAGAAAGACCATACAGCTGGGAGTAAGACTGAAAACAAAATGAGATGAAATCTTCATCGTTGAAGGGCACCCAAGTCACCCATCCTTGTGGACCTTCCATCCACCGGAGAACTTCATCCTTCTCGATATGCTGCTCGTAGGGGTGGACAAGGGGTACTGCAACTGGAGCTGCTAGTCCAGGGATGGTAGTGAGTGGGATGGCATTAATAACTAGTATGTTTGCATTGTTTAGGCCACTGAATCCTGTCATAAAGTTGTGGAGTGAAGCTCTGAAGGGGGCCAGCTCTGGTGACTCTTTGGTCCAAGTGTAGCCATGGGATACCTCCCAGGATCCCAGTCTCACCATGCCATGTTTGAACAGGTCCTGCAACTTCTATTTTTTGATCTTTATCACCACTGTAACCTGCACAACAATTTCATGAAATATGAGTCTCTTGAGAGACTCAGTAAGGCTTCTGTAGTTACCACGAAAAACAATATCATTCCTCTTTTTCCATATGTTCCACATAATTAAAGCAAAAATAAGTGCAAAAAAGCTATTAAAAGGTTGCTTCAAACCATTGATTTTACCGGAGATGATATCTACAACTGAGATGGGGTATAGCTGGGGGAAGCCAAAGAGCTTCTAGATCTCTATAGCAAAGGGGCAACTGAAGAAAACATGACCAACTGATTCATGAAGGGGACAGAAAGGACAGACACTGGGGTCCCCATTAGGGAGTCTAAAGGGAAACCTGTGCAAGAGAAGATGCCACAAAAAGCACTTGATTTTTGGTTCACATAGAAAAGACCAAAGATTGTAGAAGATTTTAGACCACTTATCCGGCTCAAGGTTAAGGTTCCAACAGGAGTTATGGTGGGGGAAGATGGAGTCTTGGGTGAGGAGTTCATAGAGCTGCTTGGATTTAGTATTTCTGATTAAGGAGCTATTTGACCATCTGTACTACAAGTGGCAGTCATTGTCTATATACATGTGTTTGTGCAGGAATAAGTCAGCAGGGGATTCCTTCAACATAGAGTAGGTCCTAAACTGTGAGTCTGGGAGATCATATCTATGTTTAATTACTTTCCAGTCAACAAGCTTGTCATCCTGCAATATGTCTGCAATGTATGTTATACCTTTACCATTCCAAATCCTGGATGACCAGTCATGTAGTAGTGCCAAGGGTTTATCTCTGAGTTTTAAGTTCCACCATATCGATGTGTTGCCACAGACTTTGCCCTAATTGTGAAATAGGCTATTGTCTACCACTAGGTGTTTGACTGAGCTCCAAGCTTTCCATATTGATTTAAATATAACTGAACCATGAACAATGTATTCTAAATCTCTTGTTAGGATGTCATTCATTGTGATATTTTTCCATAGTTTGCCTTTCTTGGGGTGACCCTTTTCTATATTGTTTCTAATAAGGGATTTCCAGGGTTCTTTTCCCTGTAGTGCTTTAGTGATCCATTTTATAGCCAAGGCTATGCCTTGTATTCTGGAATCTTTGAGCCCCAAACCCCCCTGCTTCTTGCCTTTGGTGCACCACTCCCACTTAGCTGCATGACCACCTATGTTCCCTCTGCCATCTGAGCATAGGTAGTCTCTGATAATCTTCTGAATAAGGTTGAATTGGTACTGACAGAACAACCAGGCTAAAGATAAGTATATAGTGTAAGAAGACATCACCTTCTGACATACTTGAATTCTACCTACCAAAGATAGGTATTGGCTGTCCCACTTATTAAGCTTCTTGTCTACCTTACTCTTGACCCATTCCCACATTTTCTTAAGGTTAGGGTTGATGGAGAAGGGGATACCAAGGTACTTGATCTGGAAGTCAGGGCCTTCCCATTTGAGGTTCCATCTAGATAGCTAGTAAGGGGGTTCCTCTATCCAGCCCAGAAATAAGGATTTCTCCATTGAGATTTTACTTCCTGATGCTGAGCAAAATAAATTGATTTTGTTCATGAAAGAGGAGAGGTTATCTTCCTCCAATTTGAGAAGTGGGGTTGTGTCATCTACAAACTATAGATTAGAGATCTCTTTACCTTATGGGAGTTGTATACCCTTAACTCTAGGAGTAATATGGTTATCTGCAATGAGGTGCCCAGTTGCTTCAGTGACTATGAAAAATAGTGCAGGGGCTAGTGGGTATCCTTGTCTTATGGACCTAGTCAGTTCAAAGCTCTCAGATCTATTGCCATTAATCTCCACCTGTGCAAGAGCTCCATATAATAATGGTCTAACCATCCTACTCAATTCATTAGGTATACCCAAAGAGTCCATCATCATGAAGATAAAGTCCCATTTTATTCGGTCATATACTTTTTCATAGTCCAGTAGAAACATACATGCCTGTTGCTTAGTCTCCTTGGCACATTCCGTGGCTTCCTAGCATGTTACCACATCTTCTAGAATATATCTCCCTTTTACAAATCCAGTTTTGCTGTAGTCTATGATCTTTGGAAGCACATTATTGATTCTAGTCACCAACACTTTAGCTAGGATTTTGTATGAAGAGTTAAGAAGTGTGATAGGTCTCCCATGTTTCATCAGAGATCTATCTCCTTCTTTGGGGATGAGCTTGATTAGTCCACTATTGATGGTTTTTCCCAAGGAGCCATGCTCAAAGGCTTCACTGTACACTTCCAATAGGTCTTGGCCTATCCATCCAATGTTTTTCTTGTAGAATTCTATAGGTAGGCCATCTGGCCTAGGTGCCTTATCTAGAGCCATCTGAGTAATTTCATCATTGATCTCTTCTAGCTTTAATGGTAGTCCGGGGGAGTTGGAGTCTTCCTCAGATACCTTTTTAGGGACTGTATTGTTGATTTTAGTTCTAGCTACTGTCATCTCTGCACCTTTGTTTTCTGAAGTGAACACTGAGTGGTAGAACTCCTTGAAGGCTAGGAGAATCTGGTCTTGGTCATTGATTTTGTTACCTTCAATCCATAATTCCTCTATCCTTCTTTTATCCTCTTTCTGTTTAAGTAGGTTGAAGAAAAATTTGGAGCCTTTGTCTCCATGTTCCACCCAGTTGGTTCTGGGCTTGAATCTTAATGCCCTTTCTAGTTTAGTGTTTTGGAACTTTCTGAGTTCATCCTTAGTGTTGGACATTTTTACGTTGATTTCCACTGAGGAGGGGTCATTTTGTAGGTCTCGTTCTACCTTGGAGAGTTCATTCTGAAGCACCCCTTCAGTCCATCTAGCATCTTGAGATTTCTTACCTCCAACAATTTGGAAGAGGACTTTCTAGCTGGAAAAATTTTGTGCCTACTTATCTCTAGCACTATTATGCATGACAATTGAACTATTGAACCATCTAATCACTAAGACTACATTACCAATGCCAGGTTCCCCCAGAAGGGAGGAGTTGAGACAAAAGGAATCTTTCCTTAGGATACTCTTAGGGGTGTGTCCCAATTTTGAGAATCTGGCACTAATTGGGTGGTGTTCAGAGAGAGTAAAGGGGGTGACTCTGACAACCCTACCCAAATCATCTTTCAGGAACTTAAGAGAATTCTGAAATTAAAATAAAATCTGTCCAATCTAGAGTAAATTCTTTTATTCCCCTATTGATAATTGTACCAGGTGAACCATATGTCTTTGTGGTCATTTTTGCATCCATGAAGGGGGTCAATAAGTTTATGTTTGTTAAGGAACTTGTTCCAGAAGTATTGTTCACACACTTTCTATTCCATTTTAATTCCTCCCCTCTTGTCTTAGGCATTGTCTACCATGTTGAAGTCCCCCCAAAAGATCCAAGGGATGTCCTCTAACAAAGTAAGCCACTTCCAAAGTTTAATCCCTTTCCCTATAATCATTTGGGGCATACACAAAGCATATGCCAATCTTGGTATTGTGGTCCTCTAGAACAATCCAGAGTGCTCTGTTGCAAGGAGCAATGCCCCAATTACTCACTTTCTTGGCCCTTAGGGGGCTAAGGAGGATAGAAATTCCCCCTTTCCCCCAACTGTGTGTAGTGGAGAATGCAGTAGCTTCTCTCCAGATGCATTTGAGAGAAATATCTAGGGAAAAATTGTTGACTTTGACCTCTTGGAGCATCAGGCAGTCAAAGTCCTTACTAGTCCTTCTAAATCTTTGAACTATATATTTTCTGTCAGAGGATTCCAATCCTCTAACATTCCAAGAATCAATCTTGAGATCCATGAAATTCACGTGGGGAATTTAGCAGTATTCCTAAAGCTAGAGAAGCATTTAGGAATTTCAACATTATGTTTATGTCTGTGTTCCTTTTTGTTGCTAGAGCCTAGAGGCTTGCCTCTATTCTTTTTCCCTTTCTTAATCTCTGATTTGTCCCCATCCTCCATTGGACAATCTTTAGAAGGGGGGTTGGTGGTTCTAGGAATCCTTTTAGTATTGTTAACCTTGAGTACATCTTTCCAAGGGCTTTCAACAAATGAGACAATAGCCCAATTGTGGTTGAGGCCATGCTTGCTGAAAACATCTTTAAGGGACGGGCCCTGAGTGAGGTTCTGACAGAAAGAGTCATCCCTCAAACTGATACCATCCAAAATGGTTGGGGTAGAAAAGGGAGCATGATCTGGAGATCCAGAGTTAGGGAAGTTATGGTGGGGTTCAAGAGGGATGGTAGGAATGACAAGGAGGTAAAAATCACGCAAACAACTCTCTTTAGCTGGGTTAGTAACCTCGAAACCCAAGAAAATATCTGTGGTATCCATTATGTCTAGGGACCTCTCACTGGACCTCATCATATCTTCTTTATCTTCCCTCAAATAATGGCTTCCCTTACTATCTCTATCACTCTAGATGGGGTCACCAAGAGGGGGAAGCAATCCACATATTTCTCATTAACATTACCTCTTCTTTTCTTAAGAGGGCCATCAAGTTTCCTGATTTTGTCCAAAGCTAGTTGTTGTGCGTTCTTGGACCTCCTTCTATTTTTATTCTTGGGGGTAGAAGGGATCTTTTCCTCATGTCCAGATTCTATTAAAGACATCTTCAAAGTGAGGCCAGATTTGACCAAGCCCAGGGAAACATACAAGGCTTCAAGGGAGGAATCTTCGAGGCTGGGCAAAACTTTGGGACCTGGGTTAGGTCTAGTCATGGGGGCATTCAAGGGGTCAAAATCATGGGGGGGGGGGGGGTNGGGGGGGGGGGGGGGTTAGGGATAAGGGGATTGAAATCAAGGAGATGATGAGTAGGCACGTTGGAGGTCATTCTGCTAGACTGTCGAGGCTTAGTGCTGGAGGTTACGAGCGGGAAGTTTCTCCTTTTGTAGCCATCCTTCTTGTAGAGGAAACACAAAATTAGACCTCCTAGGTATTCCAGAGGGTAGGAGAAATGCTCTCCTTCTAAATAAAAAATTAGGGTTTCAGGTATGTCGAGACCTGGTTTGAGGGAGATCAGAATTCTTGCATTTAAATGGGGAAGGAGAACATTCGAACGGTCAATGCGAATAGCTCTACCAAGGGTCTCAAGAGCTTCTGGTATAAGATTCCAGATATATGGGGGAATTTTCTTGACGGTAATCCATCATGGCCTTGAAAGGGCCATAATTTCATCAAAATTTGCAGACCCATACCAACCTAGGGCACGAAAGTTACATGCCCCTATAGACTAAAACTACCTATCAACCACAGTTCTCTGACTAGTGTATGCACCCTAAAATGGTCGCCTAGACTATGGGCCCCATTTATCATTTTATCATTTTATCAAATTCTTGAATCAATGGTTTGGAACATTTTCAATTCAAATCAATTTTCTTGATCAAATTGTAATTAATTCAATATTTCCTAAGGTTTGATCATTCTTTCTTAATTAAAAGATTTAATCTCCCTTTTAATTAAATTCATCTTATTTAATTAAATTAAATTCCTCCCATTTAATTAAGTAAAATTCTTCTAATTTATTTAATTATAAAGAAAACCCCTCTTTTAATTAAATAAGTAAAAATTCCCACTTAAAGCACTTTATTTGATGAAAAAGGAAATGAATTAAATAAAAATTAAATAATAATCCCCTTTTCTTCACATCCTCCTAAGTGGTGGGATTTTTGCCTCTTAATCATAGCCTTTGATTTTTGCCTCTTAATCTCAACCATTCACTTTTCTTTAAAAGGAGACCTCTCCTTCTTGTTCATATCATCTTTTTCATAGTATTGTTATGTTGCAGGTTTGGAAAGTAATTTTGGAGGAGGATTTTGAGCACTCAAGCTTGGATATTGCAACTTCTCTCTTCTTGTCTTCTTCATCTTGCATCCATGGCTACTCATGTAGATTAGCTTCATATTAGATAGCTTGCATATTTCCTTTTATAGATTAATCTTTCATTTGTATTTCCTTTCATAGAATTAATCATGCATTGTTATCATTTAGATTAATTTCCTTTCATGCATTGCAATCATATAGACTAGATCTCATTTTCATGCATTGAATCTCTCATTTCATGGTGTACTTGCATGGGCACAACTAGGTCAATCTGAGGGCCTCCATTACAAACCTTTACACTCCATGACTAGAGAGCTATGAGTCGATATTTGAGGCCTTATTCTTGAGCAACCTTGGATGAAATGATTCAAAAAAAAAAAATGGTGCCTTCGTAAAAATCTGGAAACAGGTGCCTTGGTAGCAAAAATTCAAAAAAATTATAAAAAGTCCTGAAAAAAAGAAGAAAAAAATGAAAAAAATGAAAGAGGAAAAATTGTAATAAAATCCAAGTGGTGAAAACCTGGCAATGGGCTCTACTTGAGGCCTTTGCACCCATGTTTCTTAGCGCGTGTCCTCAACACTTAGCCTTTCTCCATCATGCCTTGTCCTTGTTGCCTTGGTTTGGAATTGGTCTTTGTCTTTGTCTAGGGGGCATAACTGTGTTAGCTTTGGTCTCTTGGATGCGTTAGTCTTCAGGACATCTCACAAATGGTGTTTTTGAACACCACCCCAACTGTATTTTATAATACAATCCCTAACATCGAGTGTTTTTCAACACTTATCAGTTTGGCCTTACCCCATTTTGTCATGCGATCTTACCTGCCTGCAAGCATTTGATCCTTATCCTCAGAACTCAGTATCAGTTAACACACTTAAATTTTTAAATGCAATGCTTAATGCTTAAGCTATGTCATGATCTTTTCTTTGTGTGCTGACTGTTATTGATTTCCGTTGAGTGTCCTTGTCTAATAATTCTCTTTGTGATGCATATCTAGAGGACTTGGGGCATGGAACATATTTTTTTCTTCCTGATTTATGCTTAACTATTTTTGTATAACCATTCTGCTGGTCATCCTAGCCTCTATGCCTTGATGCGAGCGTGGTTTTTCTATATTAAATTGGGTAAGCTAACATCATAGTCATCTTGACCTTTATGTCTTTGATGCTTATGTTAGAATCTTTCCACATTCCAATCCGATATAAATCACATTCATATCTTCATAGTTGCACTTGTGAATAGTGATGATTGTGTGATTTTTCGATGTCCATTAATAATGGCCCAATGATGAAAATAAGTTCCTTAACATTCTCTTATGAATGATGAATAAAAGGTCCTATGTTACAGTTGCTCTATTGCAAGTACACCTTTGCATTTTCATGTGGTTTGCATTGTTAGACCTCATGTTAGTTTGCATATTAGGCTGCATTATGAGTTTGAGAGGGTTTTTCTTCATCTTTCTTGTGGAATTTTCTTCAACTATGATCACATTCCCATCTTTATTTCCTTATCATCTTTCATGATCTTTATCAAAATTTTCTATCTTAAACAATTGATTGATTTTGGGGCATTCTCCTCCTTAAGGCAAATTCACTTTCTTTTCTCCATTTCTTTCCACCTCTTCCAAACTTCTATCTTCCATTCACTTTCACCCCACTCCTTATCTTCTAATTTAACCTTGGGATAGAATATTTCATGCTTGATGATCTACCTTGGTTCTATGATATTTATATCTTTCATCTTACATCAAGAACCTTATCTTTAGTTTGATTTGATCAAATTTATCAATTTTCTGTTTCTCCTCTATCTCATTTCAATTTCGATCACGAGTGGGCAGTACCTATCAAACTTCAATCCTTGATTCAGCTGTATCAATCCTCTCATTTATTCCGCTTGGGGCAACCTTGCTTGAGATTCTTATCTCAGACATGTCAATTACTTATTTACAACGGTGTTGACCTTGTCTTATTTTGCAATCAACTTATTTTTTGTTTCGATGTCAATTACTTACAAACAACGGTGTTGATGTCTGTGTTGTTTTGTGATCCCAAATCGATCTCACACTTCAACTGCATTCTTTGACTACATGTGTTCCTAGAATGATCAAACATTAGTCAAAGAGGGGCAAATGTATGCACCCTAAAATGGTCGCCTAAACTATGGGCCCCATTTATCATTTTATCAAATTCTTGAATCAATGGTTTGAAACATTTTCAATTCAAACCGATTTCCTTGATCAAATTGTAATTAATTCAATTATTTTAATATTCCCTAAGGTTTGATCATTCTTATTTAATTAAAATATTTAATCTCCCTTTTAATTAAATTCATCTTATTTAATTAAATTAAATTCCTCCCATTTAATTAAATAAAATTCTTCTAATTTATTTAATTATAAAGAAAACCCCTCTTTTAATTGAATAAGTAAAAATCCCCACTTAAAGCACTTTATTTGATGAAAAAGGAAATGAATTAAATAAAAATTAAATAAAAATCCCTTTTCTTCACATCCTCCTAAGTGGTGGGATTTTTGCCTCTTAATCATAGCCTTTGATTTTTGCCTCACTTTCCTTTAAAAGGAGACCTCTCCATCTCATTCATATCATCTTTTTAATAGTATTGTTATGTTGCAGGTTTGGAAAGTAATTTTGGAGGAGGATTTTGAGCACTCAAGCTTGGATATTGCAACTTCTCTCTTCTTGTCTTCTTTTTCTTGCATCCAGGGCTACTCATGTAGATTAGATTGCATATTTCCTTTCATAGATTAATCTTGCATTTGTATTTCCTTTCATAGAATTAATCATGCATTGTTATCATTTAGATTAATTTCCTTTCATGCATTGCAATCATATAGAGTAGATCTCATTTTCATGCATTGAATCTCTCATTTCATGGTGTACTTGCATGGGCACAACTAGGTCAATCTAAGGGCCTCCATTACAAACCTTTTCACTCCATGACTAGAGAGCTATGAGTCGATATTTGAGGCCTCATTCCTTAGCAACCTTGGATGAAATGATTCATAGAAGTGTGTCAACATTTTAAGCACACAAGTAGCAGGTTCATTAAATATAATAATAAACAATCCTTTTTGGATCATCCTACATAGCAAAAATTTAAGCCCTAATTTGGAACTCCAGACATTATGTAACCAATTGTTCATATATACACAGGAGGGTAACCTAGAAAGGTCTTGTCCAGCCAAGAAAATAGCAGTTTTGCCTAACTTAGTCTTGTCTACCTTAATTACATCAATCATAACAGGGTTGGAAGAAATAATGAGTTTTGGATTAGAAGCCTTACCTCTTGATTCATGTCCTCCATCTTCTCCTGTGCTGGTTGCTTGTTGTTGCCCAAGGAATTTTGCACCATTCTTGAGAGCCTTGACGCCTACTAGAGCATGTGTAAATGTTCTAAGAGAATGCACAGGATGCTTAAGAGTGGAAGCAACTTCTGGGGTCTTCTGCACGGCGTCACTAGAAGTGGAAATGGCACCATCTAAAGAGGATGTCATTGATAAAGGAGAAAAACAAGAGCATTAAACACCCCCCGAGTATGAAGGGTCGAAAGGGTGCCACACACTCTCACTTACGCAGGGTTGCAGAGCCCATATTTAGGGTTGCCAACAATCAATCACCATAACTAATTATTATTTGATGAAATATAGATGTTTTTATCATGATTTGAAATACATTAGACATGTATAAGTAACAAAAGATTCCTAGATTTAGAAGAGAAATGAAGATATATATAATAAAGTATGTGTGAGACTAAATGTATATGCTTGTTGAGTGGTATAGTTCTAAAATGGGTCATGTCATGTAATCTAATCAAATCAGTACATGGCCTTATCTATTATTAATCTAATATCAAGTAAAGTCTATGTCTATTATTAATCTAATATCAAGTAAATGGTTGATCCTTATATACCTATAACTAAAAAAAAGGTTTGTATTAAAAAAATAGATCTTTTGTAAGATGGGGAGAGGATTGTCAACTTCCATTATAAAATGTAGAATTCATCAAGATCTAAGAGACTAAATTAAACCACAATAACAAAATGAGCCCAAAGTCGACCATAATTGAGATGCAAATTAGAGGTGTACAAATAGGTAAAGATGAGGGAGCTAACCTCCACAAAGTGAGGAAGAGTTGTCAAAAAAAACATGACACAACTACAAGACTTTGTCAACCAACTAGACACCTCACTTAGAACAAGTCAAATAAGTGACACCTAACTAGGACTCCTAACTAGGCTTAACAAATCCATGTGAAAAATAAATACACTAACACCCCCATTAAGCATAGCTTAGGTGGACATCAAAGAGATGAGTCCCGCAAAAAGGCCTAATAAGGTACTCATTTACAATGCAAATAACTTAGAAGCAAGGAGAAATGAGGAAAAGTCAGTGGAAAAAACACCTTCCTCCAAAAGGAGATAAGATGTAATGACATGTACAAGTGAAGAAGAAGAAGAAGAAGAAGAGTGATAGATGGATGACACATGATAACCCCCCACAGACTACCCCAAATACTTCTATCACAAAGTACAATATGTTCTCCCCATAGGAGAAAAAGTAGAGAAGATCATATGACCCCCCAGAAGATATGAAGAGATGAAATCCATGTACTATTGGTAGATGCTTGACAATGGATGCTAAAGATGATCCATGAATGTTGAACATTCCTCCCCTTGGGAAGAAACAACACCACAAATGTTTGCAAGATAACTTCTCATTCCGCGTAGGAATATGTAGGAAGCAAGATGAATGTCTCTGAATGTTGCACATAATCCAAAGACTAAAATGATGTCAATGATACCTTTGAATGATGCTCAAAGATATCCAAGCTAGTGATGATGTGTGATAGATCATATACAATGAAAGATTCGGGATAGGGACTGAGGATTTATGGTCATCTCTGGACCGATGAGAATCTAATATTATTGCAGATGAAGATAAAAGAGTTGGATATCACAACTCATGAATATTTGAACAATCTATCACAATAGGAGCCGATGTAGGTGAGATAAGATCAGTGTCTAAAGATGAAAATGGTGATGCAACTTCATGAAAGTCATCACCAAATAGAAGATGAATGTCTTCAATGCTATCATCCAAATCTACAAGATCAGATTATACAAACAAAGATGCTATGTTTGATAGATAAACATCCCAATGTGTTTGATCTAGTATGACAATAGAAAATACTTGATGCAAAGAATCCATGAAACTCATGAAGGAGTGAACAACGTATTCAGATGTTGCAACAAGTGACGGTGTCCAAGTGAGATTGGATGGTGTTTCTGTATGAGTTGGAGAATCAGGTTGTGTGTGTGTATTTGGGTACTTGACGAAAACAACACAAACACTCAATAGGTCATTGCATTAGTTCAAATGGTTAGTCAAAATATTAAAAACCACTAATATCGGCCTATTGCCTTCTAACTCGAAAGAGTGTGGTTAGTTGCATATTTAGCCCTCAGAATATGCTTCAAATCAGTGACCAATACTATTCTAGCATGAAGGATTTAATTCAAATTTAAGCTAAAAATGCGAAAAAGCATGCAATCTAGCTTTAAAAGATGAAATGGAAATAATAAACTAGCATGATATAATAGGTGAAATATGAATCTAGGATGAATCTAACAGCATAACAATGTATTTTTGATCTAAGGTGAAGGCTTCTTTGCTCTCAAAACAGGCTTCTAATTATAGAAGAATGGGAGAGAAAGAGGGGGGACAAGGTTGATTTATGAATTTGGAGACTCATAAATGAATAAGTAAGAGCCTTTAATGCCCAAGGCATTAATAAGGCATGAGAGAGACATTGGCTTAAGGTCTTCATATTAATGAAGGCATTAATGATAGCCTTAAAGAGGCAAGGGAGGATGTAAGAGAGTGGCTTGAGAAAATGGACTTTAAGAAAGTCCAGCTTGATAAAGTGGACTTTCTCAAGTGGGTTGAGTTGTTAAGTATTCCTTAATGGAATGTGACAACATTAGGAAGTGGGTTAGAGTAGAATTTAGGATTAGGATTAGATTAGCATGGGTGAATGGGTTGAGAAG
>MU223680.1:905033-917830 GCA_018584345.1 Thuja plicata | reverse complement strand
CATGATATAATAGATGAAATATGAATCTAGGATGAATCTAACAGCATAACAATGTATTTTTGATCTAAGGTGAAGGCTTCTTTGCTCTCAAAATAGGCTTCTATTTATAGAAGAATGGGAGAGAGAGGGGGGGGGACAAGGTTCATTTATGAATTTGGAGACTCATAAATGAATAAGTAATAGCCTTTAATGCCCAAGGCATTAATAAGACATGAGAGAGACATAGGCTTAAGGTCTTCATATTAATGAAGGCATTAATGACAACCTTAAAGAGGCAAGGGAGGATGTAAGAGAGTGGCTTGAGAAAATGGACTTTAAGAAAGTCCAGCTTGAGAAAGTGGACTTTCTCAAGTGGGTTGAGTTGTTAAGTATTCCTTAATGGAATGTGACAACATTAGGAAGTGGGTTAGAGTAGAATTTAGGATTAGGATTAGATTAGCATGGGTGAATGGGTTGAGAAGGATTAGAACCTAGGGTAGAAGTGGTTGAGATAGGTTAGGTTGGGGTTTAGGGGAATATTAATAAATGAAATAAACTTATTTAATTCATTTAAAAACATAGGAATTAATTATTTAAACAATGATATTGCTTTTTAATAATTAGAGAACTATAGCCATTTTAATTAAATTAAATAGACTAGGGGAATGGGTTAATTGCAAGTGGGTATTTGATTTTGGGATTTATTTAATTCCTTTATAATTAAATACTATAGCCATATTTGATTGGTCAAAATTGATTTGAATTGTATGGCTATAATAGTTAATATAAATCAGTGATAAAAATCACCCAAGACATTAAATTGATTCAAAGAATTACGCCAAACAGTAACAGGGTCGTTTGGTCATAATCGAGGGTATGATCACACTTAGGGAAAATAAGGTCTATAGTTAGAACAGACCAAATTCAGGTGGTAACACAGGTAAGGTAATTCCATGATTGAGAAGAATTTGTTGCATTTCATTGATTTTACAAAACCAACATTCTTCTGTTGTATGCCAATACTTTCCTCAATATCCACATTTGATTTTCCATTTGTTAGGAGGATTCTGCAAAATACTCAAATGGAAGGAATTATTTGTGAGAGACATGATCATTTTGAACCAACAAAATTAAAAACAAAAAACACACCAAGATTGCCCTTAGATTATTTGGTTCCCCCCTAATTCGGCACTTTATAAGGAATATATGTCAAGTATCCTAAAGAGACATAAACAGACACTTATAAGTTGAATGTGACAATATGCTCTTTTGAAGTAAAAAAAAAGTTATTGAACTTTGAAATTTTTACCATTTACAAAAATTGATCCTCCAAACAAATTCTCAGGTTTTTAGAAAATTTATTTCAGTGCAAAATTCAGAATAAAAACAGAGAAAGTAAAACAAGAGTACCCCCCAAGTTTTCCCTATTTCACCAAAAAAAAGTGACCTATTTCAACATCAATAGTAACCCCAATGGCTAGTTTAAAGTTGAATGTCATCACTCTTCTTTTCGTTTAAAACCATAGGCACATGCTTTCTCAAACCCCAGAGGGTTTTCCAAGCCACAACAATTTTCAAACCATAGGCGGGTTTGAGAGGAGAGGCAAGATTTTTCAAACTCCTCTCATTCAACCGTTCAATGCAGAAGATGGCCGCACGAGGGCCCATGTAGACATGGGAGGGTCCTGGTGGGTATTGGCTAAATAACAGACTAAAACGTAAAACATAATAAGGAAGTTGAAAAAAAGTTGAAAAAAAAACTAAGTGTCCCCCTTGGTAAGAAATACGTTTTAGTTTGCTGCATAGACGTTTCCGTCGTGGTGGACCACGTTGCCTTTTCTCGATGCGTGGGTCGACAACCACTACACAGAAACTACAAATCCTTGTACCCAGGTGTCCCTCACTGGCCACGTCCTCACGAAAAAAGGCCATCTATTTTCAATCCGAGCCACAGATTGCCTTTTCAAACCATTGAGCGAAGGTGGAGGGCTAAAGGAAAACACCTAGTGTGGCCTTTTTTGAACCACACGAGGCCCAGGATGAGTCAGAGAATGTACAGAGAAAAAATGAGGCACGAACACCCGAAGGTTATCTACATGAACAAAACGTAGGCAGGTCGCTAACGCAGGTGCATGTACCAGATGATAGTCGAGGTGCCCACGAAGGCACATAGGACATGTGACGGACACAGGTCTATGAACGTCATTTGAAAACACACATAAAACCTTTTCAAAAAGGAAGTTGTAGATTATAGGCTTAAACGAAAGTTTAGCATGGCTCTTACCTATATCATGTAGAGTTCACCAAGATCTAAGAGACTAAATTAAAGTACAATAATAAAATGAGCCCAAAGTCGACCATAATTGAGATATAGATTGGAGGTGTACAAATAGGTAGATAGGAGGGAGTTAATTTGAGGAAGACGTGTCAAAAATGACATGACACAATTAGAAGACTCTCTCAACCAACTAGACACCTCACTTCAAACAAGTCAAATAGGTGACACCTAACCAGGACACCTAACTAGACTTAAGAAAGCCATGTGAAAAATTAAAAAAATTAACATAAAACAATTAATCCCTTAAAAAATTGTAACATTTAAAAAAAATAGAAATGTAACTTTGATCAATGTAATACCAAATAAATTTTAGATTCTTAAAATTCTAAAATATACCTAGCTGTATCTAGCGTCTAGTGTAAACTAGGACACAACATTAAATAAATGTTCTTAGAAATAACACTTCAATTTATTCCTTAACATTCGTAGAGGGAAGGTATGAAACTAGAGAGGGGGAATGAAAGTAGGTTAGAAGATATATATTTAAAGTGTTGGGAATCAATGTTTAATTAACAAGAGAGGGTCACACTTCTTCACTTTAAATAAATTAAAAATATATATCTTTTAGAAAATTACACCCTATCCTTAGGAATATCCTAAATATCTATTACTAAATAATAATTACATTATCTTAGTAGTATAATATGAAAGATCATCCTTTTATTAAATAAAAAATATATGAAATAAAAAAATTTAAGCATAATTCATATTCATAAAATTTATACGCAACTAAAGGTCATCATTATATAATACCATGGGTAAACAAATATTACATATACCTCTAGGGATGATTCAAAATATTAGATCTCATAAAATGTAATAGAATCAACATCTATAGGCTATATTTTTTGCTAAAATATTATAGATCAACCAATATGAAATAAAGTAAATTCTTGAAATGATTTTAGTCACAGTGGAAGAAATAGTAATCCAAAACTGATACTACATTTTTTACCATCCTAAAAATTAAGCACCCTTGTTAGGTGCTCATTTTTAGCCCCATTTTGGTATGTATGTGTTCCCAAATTGATTTCATGTCCTTCTTATTAGGATTGAGGTAAAATGAGAGTGGTGGGGGGGGGGCGGGGTGAATCAGTGTTCCAAACTTTTTAGCTCTACCAAATTGATTCTTTAACCATAATATGAAAGTAATGAAAAGTAAACAACTGAAACATAAACAATTGAAACATAAACAAAACATCCACAACATCATAACATGATGATTTTTATCTTGGAAACCTGGTTAAGGGAAAAACCATAGTGGGCATGGAACCCACAAGTATTACTTCTCCAAAAATAAGTTATCATGTTAAGGATTTAGTACATAAGGGTAATGCACATGCATTTAGGAACACTACCTAGAGCTCACTTCTCAAATACAAAACACACATTGAGGCTCACTGCCATACAAAATATTTCATTAACAAAAGTGAACATAGAAATGACATCAACAATGCTTGAACAGTTCTATGTAAGTGCCAAATAAATATACTTATTTTCTAGTCGAATCTATGACCATTGATCTGGATCATTCAAACATAGCATAACAATAACATATCCAACCATCGTATCATCATAGTCATCTTTGAAAATTGATCTTATATACCCATCATTAGATATAATAACTCTCACTGTCGACCTTATATACAAAATATTTAGCGTGTGAAGTGTCAACGACCTCAAAATATGTTTCTAACCTCGACCATAAGAATAGGTGTCATCACACATGTCGACCCTATCATCTATGGTAATCAAACTAATTAGATCAGTGATCTAATAGGATTGCTGATCAATCCAATACCCAACTATCTTTGTTCTTCATTGCACTTTGCATACTCGATACTCAAAAAGTTGTAACTCAAGAAAATGATAATATTAATTGTTGCAATCATAAACCAAAGCACATAACACCTCTCTGAAGCTCCTCCTAGGTTTGCACTGCAAAAATTGATCATACATTCCTGTACCAATTTATATAACAAAAGTTGTATATTGGGTCTGCTATTGCACACTTAATCAAATCTGTAGTATATCCTTTGTTATCAGCACATCATAGCAATTCATCACTAGAATAGTATATAGTTTCTATTAATGACAACATAAAACTCCTTTGTATCAACATCTCTTTCCAATAATCTCCCCCTTTGGAATTGATGGAAACACTTAGCAAAAAATGACTAAGTGTCCAAAAATACCAAACTACCATACTCCAAAAAACTAAGCTCCCCCTAAGCTAAATCTCTTCATTTTCACTCCTTATCTATCCCCCTTTTAAAACAATGACAAAGGTTTAAAACAATCCAAAATTTTCTGCCAAAATCTTTTAAATATTTTCTATACACATACATACATACTTACAAGAGTTTGAAAATGTTTGAGAAATTGCTCCTCAGAGCTGCAAAGTTTGTGTCCCAATTCTTCTTCATGCTCTCCATCACCTCAATCTTCCCAAAGATTGAATAATATTCTTTCTTCTTATTAAGAAGATCTATAGTATCTGACATATTATAAGTAAGATCTACTTCTTTTACACTGTTAAACAAAATGTCAATCTTAGGAACAATTAAACTCATAAGCGACCAACTCTTCCTTTCATTCTTTCCTTCTCAGTGACAAGTGTTTTAATTTTATCATTTAGGGTAGCACTTCCACTATATGTATTGAGGCTAAAGTATTCAAAGGATTAAAAGAATATGATATTATAGCTAGTTTCTCCTCAGTATCCTTAATAACTTTGTTTACATCAGATATACATATTGTATGATGAACACACCCTTTGAAAATTCTACTCCCCTCAATCAATGCATCCTTTAATTATTGAATTGTTAGGTCTGGAAAGAATTCTTGTCCATGGAAATCTCGGCCTTCAACTATTTGAGTCTCTTAACCTCATATTCACCTTGTACCTTCACTGATGCTCACTACTCTAAATATTCAAAATGTGAATTAGCTTCCTTTAATAAATTCTCCGATTGACCTGAAGTTGACTCATTTTGATTATTGCATAGGTGGGTAAGATCTTGCACAAGAATTGAGATGCAAAAGTAATAAACTCATTGTCTTTTCTATGTGTCTTCAAGATTTGATTTCTCCCTCTAGTATGTTCTATAGTGGCAATATCCTTCAATTGTTCAGGACTAAGAGTATCCAATTAGATTGGACCATGAATTTGCATTTCCTCTGCAATGTCATTTTCTCCTACTAGCTAGAAATATCTCTTGCCACCTCTTCAATCTCAACCTTTACCTTTGAACCCTTCTATTCAACTCCTTCATGAGTTTGATATTTCACTATTTATTCCTCTTTTATGTTCTCTATATTTTCATCTTTCTGATCATCAGATTTCTCTTTTTCTTAATCATTCTTTTCGTCCTTATCAAGATCATATTCTCCCTCTTTTATTGTAGCCTTATAGTTATGAACTATGGGAATGTATTGTTCTTCATCATTACCAACTAAAAGTGTAACAAGGACACCAGAAAGGAAGATGTCTAGTTCATCAGTAGTCATGTGGAATGATCTTTCCAATTGTTTATCAATCTTCTCATCACTCTTATTTGCAACCTCATACTGCTTCCTCATCAAAATTTGAGTCATTACCTTCTTTGTTTCCTTTGTAACCTCATCTATATTCTCAAGCATAAGATTGTTAATCCTTGACTTCCAATTCAACTCTTTTTTTTCTTCCTCAAGTAGAATGTCTACTTCCTCCATAGCAATAACAGGGCATAAATTGACCAAAGTCGATTATCTGATTCCCTTATCCTTTTTCTGTGTTGTCAATCTCCTAGCTTCAAGCATATCAAATAGATCATCAAGGATGTCCCTTTTAATCTTAACCAATGCTCTATTATACTTTTTCATAAATGTGATTACTCCTTCCTCCAATAGTCTTTTCTCATTCTCATCATATAAATTATAATACTTCTTAAATTGGACTAATATGCCATGTTCTTCAAAACATCATTACATGAGAAAAATGATTTACCAGAAATAATCACAGGTTCCTCAACCTTAGAATCACTCGTAGATGTTGGACCACTCACCAATTTAGCTTCCTTGGCTCCTTTGTCTCTCATATTCTTCACAACATCATATAAATTATTTTCCCCATCTCTATCATCACCCTTATATCCTTTATATTTTCTTTTTTCTTTTTCCTTTTTCCTTAACTCTCTTTCTGGTGGAGTGATTTTTCTTTTAACTAATTTGGATTGTGTGACCTTTGGTGTAGATGGTTTAGGTGTTTCTATTTTATTTATAACTTTCTTCTCTAATGAACTAAAAAAAGATTTTACCGCTCTCCTTATTTTTTTGCCTCTGGATGATAATGCAAAGGGTATGTATGCAAGAGGGGTATCTGCATCAACATTAATTAGATCTTCTAAAACCTTTTCTTTTTTAATTTTCCTTTTCCTTCTCTTCAAAATTATTTCTTTCTTATGCCACCTTTTTCTTAGTAAATCCCATCATCTCTTCAACCATCTCAGCTTGTTTTTTTCTTTCTCTTATATATGTCTAGTAATCTCCTCATGAACTTTAAGACTCTTCTCAGCACATGTACCAAACCTTTTCTTAGTCTTTTCTAATGGTTTCTTCAAGACATCTTTAGCATATGCCTCAAGAAGTGAACCATCCACCTCATATCCCATAGGCATCACCCAAGATATTCTAGGGTATGCCACCTCCATTAAACATGCATCAATATCTAAAATGAAACAAGTACTTTCCTTGTACTTTCTCACAATTTCACTTGGGATTCTGTACCTTAAGTGTATAGATTCTTGAAAGATGTTAAAGTATCCCCATACAACACTCCTAGCCAACTGATCTCCCAGCATGCCATAGAATTCTTTGATCTGAACTACAACTAGTTTATCATCTTTCCACTTTACATTGCCTACTCCAAGAAAGTAGTTGATAAAATAGAAAAATAACACAAACGGGGATCCATACTTGAATATTTTCTTCCTATCCTTCTTTGTCTTCTTCAAGTTCTTCATAAGATGACCTCTTAATGCTTCACATATGTCATAGTCTTCACTTTCTTTCACCATTTTGTATGCCACAAATATGATAGTACTTGAGATAGAAATTTCTCTGCTGGAATGAAATACCTTGTAGCCAAGAGCCATAGATAAGAACTTCATATTCAGTTGTAAAAAATTACTCACTGTCATTTCTTTCTTTTCCCATTGAGAATTGGTTGACCTAGCGACTATATCCTTCGGAATAGATTCCAGGGCTGGCACCTAACCACTGTCACAAAATCTTGTAAAATCCTTAAGAGCTTCCTTTGTTATCTTGTAGGGTTTGTCAAGCCACATAAACTAATTTTTTACTCTGCTCAACACATACCAAACCCAATCTGCTTCAAAGAAATTTGGGAAATTCATGATCTATGCAAACTTCTTTTCTTGCAATACCTTGTAGTCATCCTTCAATACCAAATCCTTAGAGACTTCTTTGACTTGTTGTGCAATTTCTCTATCTCCCAATTCTGTCAGGTTACAATGTATCTAAGCCCTAATGTCTTTGACATGTAAAACACTATAAGGAACGAATGAAAATGCACCTTTAAGGTCGTCATCAGTTGATTTGTGTGGGTGCTTCTTAAATACTATCCTAGGATGTTCTATAACATCAACTACTCTAGGTGTATCCATGATTTAATCTTTAAAAACAAAAATGTGCAATGTAAAATACCTTTTTAATTAATTTAGGGTTGAGCTTGAAATCACTGTAAATTACTTCAATCTTCTTCCAACTCGCCTTTAGCTTCTCTACAAAATCTTCTTCAACTCACAAGGTGTAGAATGGATAGATAAAATACATTTTTGTTTCTTTGCATGTACAAAAAGTAGATAGCAATTAATGCATTGTGTTTTAGCTTCAAGTTGTCTTAGAAAAGAGGACAAAAATCCATTGTCAATCCTTGAGATCATCAAAAAAATTCTTGTGAATGATACAATGTAATACCCACCCCTTAGTTTTCTTTTTTATTTTGGTTTCCAAACTCTTTTAGGCCTTTTCATGTGTGTGTGTGTGTGTGTGTGTGTGTGTGTGTGTGTGTGTGTGTGTGTGTTATTTTAGTCGGTTTTGAGGATGTTCATGTATTACTTTTCATTATATTATTGATCCTTTGGATAATTGTGTTATATCTTGTGTTTCTAGTAGATTTATGGTTATTTCAGGATGGTTATTGATATTCTATGATGTTATTTTGATTATGGAAATACTAACAATACTGACATTATATTGTATGCTCATGGATCATTTGTATATTTTACATTTTGGTTTGGTGTGTTTGATATGGTATGGGACAGAGGCTTAGTTACTTGCTTCAGGGAGATCCACACGATAAACTGATCTCAACCATTGTTTGTTATATTATATGTATGTATGTTCATCTTTGTGATGACATGTTTGTAGCTACCGGGAAATGTTTTCCCTAAATTGGCAAGAGTGAGCGTGCCCTATCGCAATATCTCAATGGTAAGAGAGGGGAGATAATATTTAGGCCTAAATCCCTACCCTAAATCCTTATTTTGTTCTAGAAATGGACAAGAACCCAACTGGCTATCCTATTTGAATCCGTTAAAGTGACGTGGATTCTTGAGCCTTCTTGTGTGTGCATGTTGTTTATGTTTTAGTTGTCTTTCTGTTTGGATGGTTTTCAGTTGGATTTATGATGCTTTTTCCTTGTGTGTTTAATGATTAACTTATGGTAATTATTAATGTTAATAATTACACCTTTAATAAGGTTAAAATATTGAATATATTAAATATATGACTATTTAATAATTAAATATTAATTAAATACCTATGTTTAATTAAGTGATTTAATTATTAAGTCTTAAATTAATAATTGAGATTTAATTCAAAAAGTTGAAATTAATTGTGTAAATTAAATTATTAAATATTATTTTAAGTTTCATGATTAATTTATTTTAATTTAATTAAAATATTCTCATGCTTTTTGATATATGACTTTGATTTATGATTTTAAAGTTAAGTTGTGCATTTTTTTAAGTGAAATTGAAATTTAAGCATTTCTTTTAATTAATAATTAATATTCCTTTAGGGTTGCACTTTTTCTAAACCTAATTACTTGGTTTTCTATATCTCTGAATTGAAAGCCATTTGGAGGCAATTCAATCAGGTGAAAGGGGAATTCAGGTGGTTCAAGAATTTGTTGAAAGCTTAGGAATATTTTGGATTCTTGATTGCTTTGGATTTGTATCAGATTCTTCTCATTAGTTACTAAGGTAGGATTTTGAAACTTGTTAATTTCAGCCTTACAGATCCCTTTCTTCTATGCATTTGGATTGTTGGAATCCTTTGTCTGAAACTTCCTTGTTTGATATTGTGTTTTTAAAATTGTTTAAATTGAGCAATAGGTCATTTGATCTTTCTTGGTATGTTTTCTTTCATGTTTTTTTATCAAATTTGTAATTTTGGGCTTAAGGGTTTCATTAAATTATCTTGGTTGTAAAATGGGCAATAGGGTTTCATTTGATATGCATTGATTTTCAAAATTACCATTATGGTTTCAGATTTGTGAATGACATTTTTCTTGTGAGAAATTTTGATATTGTTTCTAAGATGGATCATAGTCTTCAGCTCTATAAAAATAACTTCCCTTGAAAAGAAAACCATTCTTTTACCAGACTCCTATCAAAAATCCCAATTTCATATCTACATGCAAAACAAAAGAATAGTGGGGTTAACTTTTGCATGTTAGAATAATAAATCAATATAATTAGATATTTGCATATTTTCCTATTTTTAGTAACTTGCATGTTCCTTAAAGATTTCATTATCTTTCCCTTTGAAAATTTATTATTTTTGTAAAATAATAATAATTAATATATTACTTAAACATATAATGTCTAAATGCATGATTTAAGTTCCTTGTGAGATATATATATATATATATATTCTTACCATAAAAAAATATTATTTTTATTTAAAAATAATAATAATTAAACTATTTTTTTTTTAATTCTTTAAAAAAAAAAATTTTCTAGTTTGAAAAAATAAATCAAAAAATAATGTTTTAAAAAAATTAATTAAAGTGTTTTTTTTAAAAGTTGTTTTAAATTAATTTAAATTTTTTTTTCTATTAATTTTTAGTTAGAATTTTTATTTCTAAAGTAAAGTTTTACTTATTAAATTAATTTAGTTTTTTTAAAAGTATTTTAATCAATTTTAATATTATTAATATTAATATGCTTTTTTTTAATATGGCTTTATTAATAATTTTATTAATAGGTATTAATATTAAGAGATTAATATTAATATTTATTTAATAATATTACTTTTAAATTTTTGCTTGTAGTTATATTGAGTTTTAGTAATTATTAAATAGATTAATATATACGTGGTAGTCTTATAAACTAGTCTATAGGTTAATTAGTTTGTATTTTCCTTAAAGATTTAATGATTTTGTGGTTAGTGTTATTATTGGATAAACTAAATGTTTAATGCACCTTATAGATTGGTTTATTATGTTTTAATGATTATTTGGAATTGAGGTTTTTTTTTTATCATGTAGTGGTATTTTTCTAGATTGCTATTAGATGAATTGTGTACTTCTCTCTTTTATGGATTTGTATTATTTTTTGGGTATCTGTTGGGACTAGTTGACCCTTAGGATATTGTACTAGTGCTTGTTGGGATTTATTGCTAGTTAGTTCTGTATGACTATTTCATGTTGTTTAAGTTCAGTTGTTCGATCTTTTTACCAAACCTAGATTGTCTAAACTCTCGTTATGTGATCTTTTGAGAGTTTTTTATGTTGTTATGGTTAATGGAGAACCAATAGTTCCTGTATGGGCATGAACCATTTTATGAGTCTTATGTGTTTGTGACCTTGAACTTAGGGGAGGTTAATTAGGTGTATTTTAGGAGAGTGACTTACAATAGGGGTCCAGGGCCCAAAGAGGCCAGTTCTAGGGTAACTTATTGTAAGTTATTAATAAGTGATAATTTAATAATAAAACTTGGGGTTAACATTAAATACAAGATTGTTAATGATGCCTCTCTCATGCCTTGAGAGCTTGTACATGCTAAGGATGAGAAAGGGATGATACCTAGAGAGAAGGTATGATTAGATTCCTCATCTTCATGAGAGGGTATTCTAGTTTCACATGAGTCATGTTGAGGGTTCGGGGTCCAGAGTGACCAGTCCAGGGTAACTCAAGTGATTGACCTTGTGATGAAAATCCCATATAATGTAGCCTTTGTCTCCTATATAGGTCTTTCTTTACCTTTGATGATTGTGTTTTGAAATTTGGATTTTTGGTTTTAGTAGTTGGTTCATGTTGGTGTTTTTGGTTGATTTATGTATGATCTTTATCTTTGGATGGTGTACCCTTATGTTGACCTTTGATCTCCAGTTTGTCTTGATCTTTCCTATCCTTGTACTTTTGCTTTAGTCTTTCTTGTTGTGTACCCGTGTGTGTGGGCTTGATGTTATCTCCTCAACATGGTGGGAGTGGACCTTTGGTTCCAAGAGGTTGGGTGGTAGTGATTCTTTTATCATTGAGATCCGATGTTCTTCTTCATGATTGGATGATCCTTGTCGTAGTTCTATCTCCTTATTCTTCTAGAGACTTGTTCAGTTTTGGTGCAGGAGCACACCTAACTCAAAACCCTCAGTTCTTTATTTCTGGCATGTACTGACTCTAGCCAAGTTAGGATAGTGTGTGTGGACCTTAGAAGGTCATTTGTTTTATTTCCCTAAAATGTATATGACTAGGTCAATCCATGTTTAGATAGGCTTGTTAGTTGGTTTCCTTTAGTTGTGTGTGTGTGAGGTAGTTTGGAAGGCTCTGGAAATACAACCAAGGCATCAAGAACCCTTGGTAAGCTGTTCGGCTAACACCGCTACTCGGCTAACATTGCTACTCGACTCACACTGTTGCTCAGCTAACACTGAGATCGACTAACACTGGAGCTCGATAAACACTGATTGTGACTGGCGCTCGGCTTGCATTACCATTGCTCGACAATATTCTATCATAATGACCCGTAAAAAGTGGATCTTGTCTTTTATGGACAGTATGGGCAGTTATAATGGTTCCTGAAGAGATGCTTACAAATGAGTGGGTGGTCAGGGTTGTTTCTGTTAGAATTAATCTTTCCTTGGTTGAAAATATGTAATTAAAAGGATAAACCAAGGTATCCTTATTTGTATTTGTCCTCTAGTCCATGTAAGAGGACATGTCACTATTTTGTATTTCCTTTAATAAGGAAAATAGATATTCCTCCTTAAGAGGAATCACACATTTATCACACACACAATATGAATGTGGCATCCATAGGAGAAGGGAGTTACATGCAAACTCCTCCACTCATCTCTACTTAAGAGATGTCTCTCACACACTTGCTTCAATAATCTTCTCCTCTATCTCTCAATCTCTCATTGCTCTCATTATTGTATTGAGCTTATTTCTCTCATCCTTTAGGCTTTTTT
>MU223680.1:861690-898294 GCA_018584345.1 Thuja plicata | reverse complement strand
CCCCTTACCAAAATCTCTTGGCTCTTTGTTGGATTCTTGAAGTTTCTCATATGCTTTGTGGTTGATCTTGAAATCTTTCTCTCCTTTGGTTTATGGTAAATCTTCTAACATTTCATTTTCTTGGATTGCTTCTTGTTTATATTTTCATTCTTTTCATACTTCTTACATGGTATCAGAGTTGTCTAATCCTTGTTTAAGTGTTTTGTAGGAAGGTGCCATTCAAAGGAGCAAGCTCTTCTTGCTAATCTAATAGTTTTTTTGGAGTTTTTTTTTGCATATCTAACTTTTTTTTTCTGTCTGGGGTGCTCACATTCATGTTTTTTCATTAATTTCAACATATGTTTCAGTTGGAAGTCTCAGTAAAACTTGTTATCACTGACACATGCTAGGTTGACAGTTATGTACAGACAGTGTATGGTGTTTAAGTCTATGTGAGCATGGATTTGAGTATAGGAAAGTATGCATACCTTATCTCTAAGGTCACTGGACATTAGCTAGTTATTTGGATAATTTACAACTATTATTGTGAAGACTGGTTACAAAGAAGTGACAAAGGATTTCGACAGAGATGGTCTCTAAATTTTTGGGATAACTTGGATGCGAGCATGAGTTATAGCATGCAATCTTAAGGAATGTTAGAAGACACATAAGAGAAAACCCTTTGTGATTCTTGGATTGTTGTTTTGTTGGTGACGTAAACTATGAGTTGTAGTCTTCCAAAGACCTATTTGTGACTAACTAGTGAGGTGTAACATGTGTAATAGATGGCGAGTGTAGTTTATAAATCTTGGCATGTAATTGATGATTAATATTTGATGTTTACTTGTTTAAGGTATTGTGTGTATCTTAGCAAGAGTCTAGATTTAATTATTTGTGTATTGGGGAAGTCTTAATAGGCCAACCTAATTTCTTGTTGTATCCTGTATAAAGGAAAGTAATGTTTTTATGTAAAGTGGTGTGTGTGAATGCTGCGAGCATGTGGATGCGAGTTCTACTGATATAGAGTAGCGATTGTAATTGTAGTGCACTTCATTGGAACTATATAGGAAAAGAAAGTTTCTATTAGTTAGTTCATTGTTATAAGTATACTCCTCTTTGGATAGTGGATCAAGAAGGTGGGTTTAACCTTCACATTTGAGCAGTGTGCTTGGGAAGTGATCTCCTCATTTTATTCAACTTCTAATAGGGTTGAAAAGAATCCTAATAGGGTTTGTACTTTAATAGGGATCTTTTACTAGATGTAATTATCAGCTCCTAAGAGGGCTAGATCTCCTAATAGGGATACAATATTTTTAGTGCATTATTTATGGGTGCTAATTCCCACTGGGGTTTTTTTCAACAACAAAATACTTGTGTTATGGTGTTATTATTGAATATTCAGATTTGTATTAAGTAATTGGTTTCAAATTTTAAAGTTTATATTAATTGGGCACACAACTGATTCACCCCCCTCTCAATTGTGCTAACAATTAGTATTAGAGATTTTGGTCATGTGAGAGAAATCTTAACAACTTGAAGTGATCTAGAGATGGATTAATATAGAAAGGAGAGCCCTAATTTTGATGCTAAAATTTTTGACAGTCTGAAGAACAAGATGAGAACTCATTTGTTCAAGATGGGGATTGATTATTGGATGATTACAAAGAAGGATGAGAAGATAAAGTCAAAAGATGATTTACCAAATGCCACTGAAGACGAGAAGACAATGTTTCATTGTAATATGGTTGTAAGGGAAGCATTAATTAGTGCACTTTGTGAGGCTAAATTTACAAAAGTCAAAGACCTTGATTCTGCACATTAGATCTGGACAAGGTTAGGAGCACTATATGAAGGAAATCAATACACTAAGTAGGCAAAGTTGCAAAATTGGAAGACTAAGATGGAAATTTTAAGAATGCGAGATGATGAGAATATCCTATTATATGTACAAAAGATTACAGAGGTTGTTACATCCTCCAAATAGTCCCAAGATTCTCGTTGTATATGTATGATCTCCTGTAAAGAAAGAGTAGGAAATAACATAGGAGACCATCCTCGTCTCTCCTCATCCATGAACCGAGCATAAGTCATGAACTCTTGAGAGATACTCTGAGCTAGACCATACTGCCTCAGTACTTGAGAGACAAAAAATACTAAATAATGGTTGAAGTCCTCCCAATTAAAGGATGTGAAATGAATAGGTCTCTCCTCTAAACCCTCCAATCTACCTAGACCTTGGTACCTCTGTAAGGCCTCCAGGTCACTGCATAAAGGTTATCTAGTTGACACCTCCAATAATATGTCTTTCCCAAGTAGGGTTGTGTAAGGAAACCTGCATATCTATATACATAGGGTTGACCACCCTGTTGAGGATCATCTATCACAAGCCTACAAATGGGAAGATGCTCCCATGCGCATACTTGTAAGATCAACACTCCTGCGGCCACACCCCTCGCACCTCAGTAGACAACCTCGTGCATCTCTTGGTACATATTGCGAGTAGGCACTGACCCCAACCGAACTTCTTAGGCGTGGTAACAAGTCTCTCAAGGAACCAACCCCAACCACAAATGAATCCCTGCTGGCCCCTATTTTTCATGATGAAACAACCTATAAAGGACACCATAACACATGCAAGAGGAAACTGCACACCATACCTAATCACCATATCATTCCAGCTGATGGCTCGATCCAAAATAATGTGATCATGGAATAGTCAGATGAGTGCCTATATGGAAAGACGTGGAGTCGTGTAGTACTCCAATCTCTCTCTCTAGAAAAAGGAATCCATAAAATCCTATACATATCCTTGGGAGTAATGGTCATCTCCCCGGTCGAAAGGTAAAAGGTATTATGCTCTCTATGAAATTAATCGGCCAAAGCTATGAGTAATCCATTATTTACATTGATATCAAGCATTTAGAGAAACCAATGAAACCCACACTCACCTAGGTGACCTCACTGAGTGTCTAAAAGGTTCTCCACCAACTGCATGGTCAGAGGATTTAAGTGGATTGGAACTGGATATCGGGTAGCTACATTTGGAAGAGAAAAACAATGAGACACCATTAGTAATCAAGCTCAAAATGGTGAAGAAATAAACAATAATGATCATATAAGTGGAAAAACATGCCAAGGAATCTAAATTTATGAGAAAAAGAATGGATTTTTATGCTAAAGACCTAAAAAAAACTCACTATTTCCCATACGATAAAGTGTAGAAAGAGGCATTGGCATGAAGACTCGTATGATTCAGGATCAAGGATAGTATGACAAACTAATCTAATACGATAAAAGGAACACTGACATATGACAAAAGGGACAAGGAAGAAGGTCCCCATACATGTCATGGGTCCCTCCTAGATGATAAAACCTATGGAACTATACGAAAAAACAATTTTTGGTAGTTTGTCGTATGAACCCTCTCACTGGCCCATACGATGAAATGATGCACTGTTAAAAAATAATAATAAGTGTGGAAAAATATAAAAAAACATGCAAAATTGGAATCAAGAAGATGTGTTTTCAACTACTCACTAGAGGCTTGTAATCCTAGGGCTGATTGTGTCTCCGCATGCACTTAAATAAATGATTTTTGAACGAGACCACCATTTTTCCTTAGAGAAGGTTTTTGGATTTTTTTTAAAATTGAGGAGTCAAAATGAATTGAAATGACCCCTTTGGCACTTATATAGGTTTTTGACCTATTTTCAACTTGCTCTGATAAACATGAAAATTGCACCCTTAGCTAATTAGACAGTCCTAAATTGATTATAAGGATGAAAATTGACATCCGACATCATTTTGCTGGTAAAAAATACACAGTTAACCTATTACTCAAATCCAGTTGATCGCTGGCGCTTTCTTTGCATGATTCCTCCTCAATATCATTCCAAATCAAGTGAATCCAACATTCTCTATTTGAATCTAATGAAGTCAACCTTGGTCAACCCAAGTCAACTTTTGGTCAAAATAAGTAAACCAGACCTCAATCAAGCTCACATTCAATTCTTTTACATCTATTCAATCAATTAGATGATTTCAAATCAGTTACAATCATGCTCAATCCATAACATCATTTTAATTTTGATCCCGAGGGGGAAACATAAATACATCAATAATTTGATTTAATAAACAAGTTTCATTGCTAGGGGCATCGTAGCTCTGTATCAAATAAGGATTCTTCTTACACAAGTAATTTCATCACTTAACATAAAGTCACTTGAATCTCTAGAGGCATATCAGTTTCATTACACCACATCAAGTTGATAACACTTCTTAATCAGGTAATTCACTTCATTAAGACCCATATCAATTCAATTATTCTGAGCAATCAATAAAATGACAATTAATCTCATCAAACCATATTAGGTTGATTAGTCATTCAAACCAATCCAAAAATTGGGAAATCTTCTTTTGAGATGGATATTTAGTTGCATCGCTTCACATCAAGCTGAATATTCAAACCTTTCTATCAGTCTTCACTCAAGCAAGTCTGAAACTAATATCTCTAGATATCCTTATCAGTATTCGCTCATTCAAGTCTAGTAGAGCTGATATCTTCAATCTTCAATCAATCTTTGTTCGATCAAGTTCAGAATCAGTTCTGATCCATGGGATAGTTTCATCACTTCACATCAAGCTATTCCCTATTTATCATCAAATGCTCTTTGAATCAACATGCTACTCGCACATTGATTCAAAGAGGGGCAAATGTAATTAGCTAAAATTGGTCTAGTAAACCCATAGCCCCTAATTCGATTAATTGGCCTTAAAAATCTTGAATCAAAGGCATCTATTGCTAGACCTTAATTATGTTGGTATTTAATCAAACTTGCTTGCATAATTAAATCATTCTTGTTGAATCAAATTCTCAATCAGAGCTTAAATAATTTAATTACTTAAAATATAGAGTTTAATTAAAAGTCCTAACACTTTTATTTAAAAGAACCCCTTCACACGTCGTCACACATGTTTGAACACATAATATTTAAATAAAATCAGTTGAAAGAGGATAATTACCAAATTTGTCTCATTCTCCCTCAAACAAGCACATGGTTGACCAATCAGTGATCTTCCACCTGGATCAAGCTCACATATATTGAAGGGAAATGGATCTCAACCACCCTTTGTGGCTAAATCTCAACCATCCATTTTGAGGAAATTCCTATAAAAGGGGTAGCTCTCCTTGCTCAAACAGAGTCAAATTTTGGAAGTAACATCATAATGCTATTCTAGATTGTAGGTTTTGATCATGTTTTAGAATGCATCTTCGTAGTAGCTTAGTGTTAAGCATTTTGTTCTTAAATGGAATTCTAGTTTCATTTTCTTAGTATGTAGCTGCATGTTTGCTTAGATTAGCTCATGTTTAGCATGCATTTGGCTTAGTTTCATTCATCTATTTCATCTCCATGATCTTCAGGGAAAAGTATGGAAGTTCATGCATCATGCCCATCTCTTGAATCTTTAATTTTGTAGCTGCCTAGTCACTGATTCCAAATTCCAAACTAATGAGCATCCATGGATAATCACACTCACTTCAACTAGGAAGCAATAAGCCGCTTTTAAGTGTACTTGCATAATGTTAGATTTTGATTTGATTTCTCACTAACCCTTGAGCTAATGGTTTTTTGAGTGTTTTGGTGTTTTTAGGTTGAAAAACACATTTAACACACACACACTTTGTTCCAATATACAATTTGAATTAACATTTGGACTAAGACTATGTGTACTTGCAAATAGAAATTAGGGACATGGAAATGTCATTTCTTGATGGTACTTGGGAAGGTAAATATGGCCAAAGTTGTCTTGTCTAACATACCAATCTATATTCTTTCTTAATGAAAGTTAAAAAGAAGGTTGCAAAAGTCATAGGTACATTGAATGTAAATTTATTTGAGATGGTAATATGAGTTTGGTAGTGAATTCATAAACAATAAAAGGTAAGTGGAAACATGCAAGTATTGTGTAAAATGGAAAATACCAAAACTCAAAAAAGGAGTTTTATACATAAAATAGTCTCTTTTATACTATTCAAAACATATTTTATACACATTCAGAATTCCAATAGTCTCAAGATTCTAATCAATTTAAATTGAATATTTTTGGAGAATTAAAATAAAAAATCACTCGTATTGGATATCCCAATAGCCTCACGATTCCAACCAATTTGAATTGAAGAGTATTGGGGGATAAAACAATAAAAAAAATTACAAATTTTAGAAAACTAGAAGTTTGCATAGCCAACTTGATAGGGTCATAACTTTTTTCTCCATACTCAGAATTCACAACCACTTACATTGTTGTAAAGGTATTGAAGATATCTAATTGTATTCCCTTAAAATTATAGCTTGATCTATCAATTATGCCTTCCACTATCAATCAAAGGGATTGACAACAGTTACGACCCCAAATTATGTTCAAAGGGCCTCCACAAATATGATTTACTAGAGCATCTAGAAAATATTAGATTTTCTAGTTTTCTTCACTTTGTTACCTCTGGACTACTTTGGACCTTTCCCTACATAGTCTATATCATTTTTAAATTATTCTAGACATTTTCTGTCAAGCTCAAGATCATCCTTGAATTTTTCTCTAGACCTCTACTGACACATGTTGGATAAGACGGATCCAATGAGATCAAGTTAATCCCACTTATTTCTTCCAATAATATTAAAATGTTAAAAAGTCATAAATAAATCAAAGATCTAATATATCTTAAAACAAAACTGATAATCCTAAAGGATAATATTTGTCAAATTAGTATATAAAGAAAACAATTTTTGAACCGTCAATTAACTAATCACCGTGTGACAACATTCAGTCATACACAGAGGACACCGAAGTAGTCAAGTGTAGAGGACACCAAAAATAGACAAGTGAAGGGTCACCAAAAATGTTAAGTTCACAGAGGAACTCGACAGATAGATCACAGTGTAAACCAAAAACACAACCCGACAGAGTAACCCGACAGAAGTTTACAGAGGAACCCAACAGTGCAAACCGATAGACAGTCGATAGAGAAACCTAGGAAGTAGAATGTCTATAGAGACATCACCGAGAGGAAATAATACAAAGAAACCCAAAAACCAGTGTACCAAGAGACAAATTTAATTTTGAGAATTGTGGATCTGAGTTACACGCTAGATAAAACACTTGATTTTTATATTTAGCTTTAAAGCTTATCTTTAAAACCATTTCTTGAGGGACAAGTAAAGCATGTGTAATTGTTTTAATTAGTCTAACTGATTGAAAACATGCAAACTAGGTGATCAAGGTCAAGTTGTAAACTTTGATCATAGAGTTATCATTGTAATGCGTGAAACCAAAATAGCTCAATTCATTATATAAATAGATGTATAATCAATCAGAATAAGATGATGTGATGATGATTGTAGCCGAAGAGCACATCTAAAGGATTAGATAGAGTTTTATGCAGAAGGAAAGAAAAATATGGAATCAGTTATCAATAACATGATTCAAGGCTACCAAGTAGAAAAGAGGTATTGATAAATCACTATAGGTGATATTCATACATTGTGAACTGAAAGGATATGTACTCATAAATTCAAGATTGCAAATAATCAGGTCAATAAGTATTTTTGACTGCATTCTAACAAGTGTAGCAAATAGAAGAAATCCTTTAAGAAGGTGGATTTAAAAATCCTTATGTAAATCTCTTAACTGAGGGCACACTTAATTGTGTTGCTAAATATATTAATAGAGTAGAGCTTAACCAGTCTAAAAATGTTACTCCTAATAGGGTAAGATCATCAGAAGTGATCAAACTTGTAAGCCTTAACTGACCCCTTCCATTCTGCAGAAAGTGAAGTTTTTGTGGGTCTCATCCCCACCATAGTTTTTACCTTCTAACAGGGATTTTCTGCGTTACCAAATCTTGTGTCATGTGTACTTACATTTCATGAATGTTTCTATGAATTTTTACATGCAATTGAGTTTATGATTTGATATTACATGCATAAGGTAGAAATATCACTATGGTCACTAATGCAAGGAATTGATTACTAAAGGATTAAGGTTTAATTGATAAAAAATTTTCAAGGGTACTGATTCACCCCTCCCCTCTTAGTAAACACCATTTCATTATTGCAACAATTGGTATCGGAGCTAGATCTCTTATTTGGAAAAGTTTAAATCACTTGAGAGAAAAAATCATATAATGGTTAGGTATAACCTGGACAAGAATATTGAGAATCAGAAGTTAGAGATATAGATCTTCTATGAGCAATACAAAGAAACAAGAATCAAGATGAGAGAACTATTGGCTGAAATAAAATCTATGGCAACTCGCTTCAATGAAACAAACTATCATGAAGAAGAGATACCTAATTTGTTTGAGTCATCAGGATCTACATCTAGAAATACATCAGAAACATATGAAGGAAGCATTACAAGTCTGAATGAAATCAATCAACATCTAACATAACAAGTAAAGATACTGCAAATTAGTCAAGAGACATAGATGGTAAGGATGATTGATGTCATGAACAATGCTAGACAAGTTAAACAAGAAAGAACATTAACTATTGATGATAGGAGGAAGATCACTGAAAATCTACAAGAAAGAGAGACATAAATACAAAGACTTACTGAACATCATCATGAGATCACCAATCAAATAGTTCTTACATGAGTTATGAGGCAAACTGAGTGACCATAGAACTCAATGGGAAATTGGAAGCTATTGGTGAGCTAAGAGAAGAAAATAGGAGACTAGAGCATGAAGTAAGGATTCAGCAACAACCCAATGATGTGATCAAGAAAGCTGAAGAAAGTACATAAAGAATAGATGATTTTATGGATAGACAAAGAAGAGCCAACAACAATACCAGTCTAGGGTATATTGAGCATGGAGAATCATATAAACAAGCTAATCAAAAAGATGTCTACATAAAACCAAGAGCAAAGAAGCAGTCATGCAATCACTGTGGAAAACCAGGCCACACATCAAATGTTTGCAAGAGAAAAGCTAAAGGCACTCCTAAATCTACTTCTACATTTATAGGAAATTTTTATAATTGTAAAAAGCATGGAAATAAAGCATATGAATGTAAATCTAAGGTAAAACAACCAAAGAAGGAATCCTACATGGATAAATATTTTTCTTATTGCAAAATGCATGGCCATACATATGATGAATGCAGGAAAAAGAGAAAGCAAGCATGGAAACCAAAAGAACAAGAAAATTCTCATCAACCAAGAAGAGTGGGTAACTCATATGTTTGGGATTACAACACATGGGTAAATTGCACAACATGTGGAAGATATGGACACATAGCTGCTAACTACATGAGAAAATGGATGAGAAGGTCTAGAAGCTGGACTAACCCTGGAATGGCATGCTTAAACTGTCATAGGGTCGGTCATCTAAAGGACCGTAGAGAATGAGTGAAAGAGACAAGCACTTTTGCTAATGGAAATACCATTGAAGATATCAGGAGAATTAGAAGTCAAATGTGGAGGAAAACTACAAACAATGACAATGCTAGACCGAGCACTACAACTAGTGACACCTTATCCAATGGATCTGGCGATATCACCACCCCCACCTAACCAGAACAAGTAAGTATGGAACTACACTATACAAAGCTATATTTTATATCAATTCCTATATACATTGATAAAATGCAAACTAGCATGAATAAAGATGCACTATAGTATTACTTGTTATGAATTTGTGAATCCAATCTCGTCGGTCAATGCATACCAAGAATCGTTAGTATACATATAAAAACTAAGTTGCTAGTGTATATCGAGCATCGTTAGTAATCATGTAAAAGAAAATGAAGTCTTTGCTACATACCGAGAACCGTCGGTAAACATGAGTTGACAGTATACACTGAGCATTGTCGGTGAACATATGAAAAGTGCAACCAAGTTGACACTTACCCTGAGCATCACATTCTCATTGAGGATGAAGTTGGTATGTTCCCCGAGTAACTCCATCTTTGATCACCGAGGAGTAGGTGAAACATTTATTGCTCCACTTAGGGCTTCGTCTATAAAAAGGTGATGGAAAGGTCATTATTTCATAATGCGATTAAGAGTGAAGAGTAGAGCGAAACAGAGTGACCAGATTGTAGAAGGTTTCATGAGCACATTCACGGTATTCGAATAGATTCATAGCAGCTACAAAAGATCAAGTAACAAACACTCACCAAGATCACAGTGTGTTTATGGGGAAATCCCTAATTTCTAGAAACACGACAACCACATCTCGCATTTCCAAGATCAAGAATGAGGTAAACCTAATCAAGAACTCTACCTATAAAGAGCCAAAATACAAAATCTTCCCAGAGGTTGCTTCACAACCCAATGACACTAGAGTATTCTCATGCATACCACCTAGGTTTTTCCTTGTCGAGGATGTCCAAGCATATATCCATTGCAAAGCTGCAAAAATTGAGGATCTTGAAGTAGAAGCAACTTACAAGAAGCTTTGTAATGATGGAACCATTAAAGATGAACATAAACACATAGATGTGAAAGGGATAACAAATTCCCTAATGTTCTCAAAGGAATTCAAAACCAAGTGGATTCAGATAGTTCTTAGTTAGGTATATGATTGAAAGATGTGGTTGGACAAGCCAAAATCGATTACCAAGGATGTTATACACGTAGTGACCAATTATCCAGTAACCGACAAGGAAAAAGCACTCAAACATCCTCCTCGTCCTGACATAGAAAAGATTGTAGGTGCAGTATGGGATGGCAGAGGTTTAAAGGTATATTGCATCACCAATCTAGAACTGAAATTTGGAGCATGTGTATTGGGATACAAGATATTCCAAGCCAGCCGGTTAAAAAGCATTGTATGCAGAGTAGTTGACACTGCACACAAGATTGTGAAGAAGGGATTATAGTTGGATCTATCTGAGATTTTACTGAAGAAACTAGAGGAGAACATTAGGACTATTAGATTAGAAAATTCCAATTCATGTAAGTTCAGTTCACTCATCATGTGTATATTATTCTATTTTCAAGACATTTTCCCATATGTCAGTAATGTCAATTGGGACACTACTCGACCAGTGACAATTCAAATTAGTGAACACATTAAGTCACTAGGAGACAACTTTACATCAGTCATGGATGAATATTTCACTAGATTCAAATATAGAATGCAGAAAAGGATGAGGATACCAGAACAACTAGTGGAGAATTATAAAGATGAAATTTGTTTCATGGTGGACACCGATACAACTATGACCAAACCAACTATACCGAGGACAATATGGTTAGCACCACTTGACTATGAGATCAACATAGATCAGGCCACAAATGCTATTGAAGCATTATTGAATGAACCACTGGACAAATCACTACTACGATTTGGAACCTATGAGGAAGCTAAGGCCATAATTAAAATAGGCTTAGTTGTGAAGAAGAGAAGAAAAGCACAAATGATGAATATAAAGGAATGAATGATAAAGAGAAGAAATATGAAAGTGAAGAAAAAGGTGATGTCACTCAAAAGGATACCAAAGGAGAAGCTATAGATAAAGCTAAGGTTGATGTGGAGACGTCTACACCCAACTGACAGGTGAATATCGAGAAACAAGTAAAAGGCACAACACCTCCTAAGCCTTCGCCAAGTACATCCGACCAAGAAAAATATCTTGATATGGTACTACATACATCTTCTTGTCAAATTTCAAAGAAGAAGAAGAAAAAGAATAAAAATCTAGTCACGCTGGATGAGATAATAGAAATAATTGCCTGTGATCCAAGAACTTTGGATCTAGAGTCATTGACAAAGTATGCAGAACTTTGTAAAAGGAAAGCTATTCAAGATAAGATCAAAAAGGAGCACAAGGACACATAGGTACTAGAAACTACAAAACAAATACTATTGCAAATTGTACCTGATATCGACATTGATCAAAATGATCCTATACTTGATCAATTAGTAGTTCTTACCGACACCATCACATCATAGAATGTAGTTGCAAAGAAGGCAATAGAAGAATGTGCAAAACAAAAGTACCAATATAAGCTAACAAAGAAAATCAACCAAGAAGTGGCAGAGAACAAGGTAAAGCTATCTGAACTAGTAAATACATTGGAACCAATTATTTTAGAAGCTATAACCTTAGCTCAAAATTTATGCACCATAGAGCAATTCACTAAGGAGAATAGTGAAAAGATTGCACAGATAGATGCAAATCTTAATGCTAGTGCACAAGGTCTTACAACCAATGAAAATGCATTATGCCAAGATTCCAGAAGAAAAAAGGTTGAGACTTGAGATTCAAGAGGAAGAATCAAAATTCAGAGATGAGGTAACCGAGTTTTATGCTCTACTCCTACCAAATCTCACATTACTGCACCAACATATGACTTCGGCAAGAACATTGATTGCCACCCTAGAAATGTTTGTAATAGAAATCACATATGATATGCATGCAAGAATCACCTTGGAAATCATAACCCTTAAGAACCTAAAAGAGAAATGGGAGAAGAAAATGGAGGATATTCAAAAATTTCACTCCCACATTTTTGACAAGATATAAGTATTTCACCTTTGTCACTACTTTCAAAAAAATGGGGAAATGATATGACATGACACAAGGGGGAATCAATATGATAAAAGGGGAAATGATAAGGTGAAAGGGGGAAATGATAAAATGTAACATCTACAAATAATATATCAAGGCATACACATAGGGGGAGTCATATTGACAAGGTAACATATGGTGTACATACTAAACATTTTAGTTTTGCACATATCAGTTTTTGATACTAATGTCAAAGGGGGAGATTGATAATCTTAAAGGATAATATTTGTCATTAGTATACAAAGAAAATAGTTTTTGAACCGTCAGTTTACTATTCAATGAGTGATAGCATTCAGTCATACATAGATGACACCAAAATATTCAAGTGTAGAGGATACCAAAAATAGACAAGTGAAGGGTTACCAGAAATGTTAAGTTCATAGAGAAACCCAACAGATAGATCACAGTGTAAACTCACAACACAACCTGACAGAGTAACCTGACAGAAGTTTATAGAGGAACCTGATAGTGCAAACCGATAGACAGTTGACAGAGCAACCTGAGAAGGAGAATGTCTACAAAGACATCACCGAGAGGAAAGACTACAAAGAAACCCAAGCACCAGTCTACCGAGAGACAACTTTAATTCAGAGTTACATGTGAGATAAAACACTTGAGTTTTATATTTAGCTTTAAATATTATCTTTAAAACCATTTCTTGAGGGACAATTAAAGCATATGTAATTTTTTTAATCAGTCTAACTGATTGAAAACATGCAAGCTAGGAGATCAAGGTCAAGTTGTAAACCTTTTATCATAGAGTTATCATTATAATGCGTGAAACTAAAATAGGTCAATTCATTGTATAAATAGATGTCTAATCAATCAGAACAAGATGATGTGATGATGATTGTATCTGAAGAGCACATCTAAAGGATTAGACAAATTCTTATGCAGAAGGACAACAAAAGATGGAATAAGTTATCAAGAGCAAGATTCAAGGCTACCGAGCAGAACAAAGGTATTGATCAATCACTATAGGTGATATTCATACATTGTGAACTTAAAGGATCTGTACTCAGTAATTCAAGATTGCATATAATTAGGTCAATAATTATTTTTGACTGCATTCTAACAAGTGTAGAAAATAGAAGAAATCCTTTAAGAAGGTGTATTTAACAATCCTTATGTAAATCTCTTAACCGAGTGCACAATTAATTGTGTTGCTTAATCTCTTAACAGAGTAGACCTTAACTAGCCTAAAAATATTACTCCTAATAGGGTAAGATCATTACAAGTGATCAAACTTGTAAGCCTTAACCAACCCCTTCCATTCTGCAGATAGTGAAGTTTTTGTGGGTCTCATCATCACCGCAGTTTTTACCTTCTAACATAGGTTTTCTGCGTTACCAAATGTTGTGTCATGTGTACTTACATTTCATGAATGTTTCTATGAATGTTTACATGCAATTGAGTTTATGATTTGATATTACATGCATAAGATAGAAATAGCACTATGGTCGGTAATGCAAGGAATTGATTATTAAAGGATTAAGGGTTAATTGATAAAAAGTTTTAAGAGTACTGATTCACCACTCCCCTCTTAGGACACATCATTCCATTATTCCAACAAAAACTAGTTGTTTGACACAAAATTAGCTTCAAATATGTGATATAAACTTGCTAATTTGGGCCGAGCAATAATAGGATGCTTTAAATTTTAGGTTTCTCCCTTCATTTGTGATGGATTCAGATGTACCTTTTCCCGCTCAAGTGAAGAGACAATAAATAGATCTATCATAGCTCTATAGACAACATTTGATAGCCATCATTCCGTAGATCCTCAATGAAACTATCTCTAAACTGAGACGTCTACAATAGTGCCTTTTGTTTTATGCATCCTCATGACCCATAGAGATTTGCGGCATCAATAATTTGCCAAACAAATTCACAGGAAGACCACGAACAAAAATCAGAAATTTCCGAACTCGTTTAATAATATACGATTCCCAAGCTCTATGTAATTCTTATTGCTGGAATGAGGGAATCAATCAGAAAATATACAAGAAGCAAAGACTTACGTCTTCTAAGAATAGGCAATAACAGTGTCGTACAACTTAAGCATGAATGTCAATGAAAGATGCAATCAATATACAACCACCACTGCTTGGCTTCATGCCATGACCCATTTAGAGGTTAAAAAATGCCCTTTTCAACAAATACAAACTCTTTATTCTTCCATACACGTCCCCTTTTCGTTCTTCAAATGCCCTTGTCTCTAGAAAATCCACAACCAGTAATTCCTCACGCCATGGTTTTATAATCTCCTGTGAACTCCACAACATAGATAACTCCAGTTCAGATCCTTCCAACGTGACATTTCTCCAATTCAATTCTCTTTTCAACAACTTAATCCTTAAGACGTAGACAAAAATAGATCTTCACTCATACCCTTTCGCTCTGAGACCATATAAGAAAATATAGGACAAAAAAAATTAAATTATTGAAAACAAACAATCTAGTTCACTATATATACACACATGTATACACATATAAAGGAATTATATTTCCTATATTATAGAAAATGTCTTATAGCAACTCATAACTAACAAATAAACAAACTTCTAAATATATGAATTGTTAAAACAACTCATAATACAAACAAACATTTCTTATTATATTAAGTTGTTTCTCAATTTAATAATTGTTATACATAATTAAAGATGTGAACAAAAATTCCCAACAAACCTAAGAGTAAGAACATGACATTTGTTTCCTATTATGAACTCGATGGGTCTCATATTAAATATTCACATGCTTCCTCCAACTTGTGCATAGTTATTTATTCTATAGCATCCAATGAAACTCTTACGTAGTGAAAAAACTAACATAGTAGTGTGCACTTTTTCACTTCTAACTTTCTATCTCTATAGAAAATTCCCTAAAACTTTGATATAATGTGTTGTGTGTGAAGTCTTACTTAACTTTCAAACAACTAGATTAACCAACTACAATAGAATGTGGTATTAGAAACTATGATATTGTAACTAGGTACAAATACCCCTTCTAGGAAATTAAACTTGAAAGCTTAATGCATACAATTCTAGACTTTTGCAAATGTGAAAGTGATTCAAGAATAGATGTTTTTGATACATACTCATTAATAATGATATTAGCATTCTACACTTGAGAAAAAAACTTGACATTAATGACAATATTTATCCAGTGAAATTTGTGCAACAAATTTGTCATTCTTCATTGACATCACTCATCATTTTGACATGTTCATCTAGCTTCCTCAAGACATCAATGAAAACACTATATTCAACATGTTGATTGTTCCAAAATTTATTCATTGGCTGAACGATATAAAAAACAAAGTAAACTAGAAGAAATACAAATAGATGGCACCACCTAGTCGAAGGCTTCAAAATTGAACTTTGATGAGGCATCATGACGAAACCCAATAACCTCTAAAGTGGGATACTTTCTAAGAGACAATAACGGTCTTCCTATTTTGGCTTTTTCATCAATTTTTTTTTGATAAAATGAACAACAAGGATTAGCAAATGAATCTTCTCAAAGGAATCAAGATTTTTGTAGAAAAGAACATAAGATCAAATGAATATTTTTGCAGCTAAGAACATAAGATCAATTGCTATAGAAGGTGATTCAAATTGTAATAAATTTTATAATCACAAGATCAACCAAAAATTAGAAACTATTAAAATAGATTTATCAATTGTAATGATTTTGAAAAAAAAACTTTTCAATCCACCACACTTGTGTAGAATCAAATATGGTGGAAAAATTCTCATCCAAATAGAAAATTGTACAATTTTAATGTATGTTTATCTCAAAGGATGTGCGTTAATTGATAGGATTGGAACATACAATAAGTATTAGAAAATATCAATCCTTTCAAAACTTGGATTAAGAATTGATACTTTGATAATCACCTCATTCATTGAATGGTAATTGACAACCTTTCACTTTGTTGGGCTTAGTGTTGATGCGTGTATTGTGATATTTGCCAATAGAGAAGAAAATTCCAAATATTGTATCCTCTACATCAAAGGCTCTCTAAATAAAATAGTTAGGCAGTACAAAATGTTAGAGATGATTAAGAGTATTTAGATTTTATGTTTACCTATTAATATGTAAGAATTTACACATACCTAGGTAGACTTTTTAACATTGAGTTCTTGGTGGTTGAGACAATTATTTGTGAGGTGATATAATAGGAAGGAAAAATTGGATACATGTAATATACATAACAACTCCCTTCCAAAAATATTCTTGATTACTATTACGTTGAAAATAGGTCAAAAGTGCTAGGGGAGGCTTGTAGCTCATGTTTTCCTCTAGTTAGAATTAATTTGTGAAGTTCTATATATAATCTTAACATCAAACAAAGTGTTAAGGAGAATTTGTTGGAAATGAGTTGAGTAACTGAGTTTGTTTAAATCTAGTTTTATCACCATTCATGTGGTGAGAACAACCACTATCAGTTATCCAAGTGTCATTTTTTCCAATAGGAGAGAAAAGTGCAGTCTTTTCATTTTCTTCATTGTCTGACTCATCCTTAATAGCAATGTAAACCATTTCATCTTCATCTTCATCACTATCAAAATCTTTTGCAATATAACAAGATTTCTTACCTTTGTCCTTGTAGCTTTTATAGTTTTTGAAATCTTTCTTTCCTTTATACTTGTTGAACTTTCTCTCACCTTTGTCTTCTTTGTTTGGACACTTAGTAGCAATGTGACCAACCTCATCACATGAAAATCAAATCAATGGTATTCTTCCTTTGTACTATCCTTTTCCTTTGGCAGCTCTCTTTGCAAGTAGTGCTTCAATGATTTCTAGATCTTCATCATCAGAATAATCATCACTATCATTGTCAATATGTTTTCCTTTTGAGTTTGTATCCATCTTACCAAGGTTTAATTTAGCTTTGAATGCAGACTCAAAATTTCTAGGATTAGGAGAATAATTGTCAAAGTTGTCCAACTCAAAATTTGTTAGCCTTCCAACCAATGCATCTAGAGTTATATCATTACTGCATCTCATCTCTTGAATAGATGAAACTCTAACTGCATAGATAGGAAGTAAATTTCTCAATACCTTACTAACCATTGTTTTGTCTTCAATTATTCCACTAGGAGCTCTGATTACACTGACACTTTTCTTGATTCTTTCACTATACTTTGTAATGTCTTCTCCTTTCATTTTCATCTGATCAAATTGACCTCTGAGACTTTCTTCTTTGGCTCTGTTTACATTGTCATCTCCTCCATGGATATCATGTAGTTTCTTCCACATATCATAGGTAGTAGGGTAGTCTTTGACTTCATCAAATTCAGAATAGCTGAGTGAAGAAGCTATATCAATCATCATTATGTTATGATTCTTCATGTCCACCATCTGATCCACAGACATAGGTCTCAGTGGTTCCACATACTTGTGATTCAAGAATTGTAAACCAGTATGTGTTATGCCCTACATCCCCATCCCTACATTTTCTATGCAAAATGTTGGGTCCCCCTTTTTTGTTTTATGCTTTTGGCTCTTGCCTTGTCTTTTTCCTTTGTTTCCTTGTTTTCCTTCTCCAGGTTTTCTCTCCTGCGGTGTTGGTTTTGCTTTTTTTTTGTCCCTCGTGTCTCCAGGACCCGGTCCTGGAGTTGGTCGTTCCTAGTCTAGGATCCGAATTCTGGACTCCGGGATTCTCTACCACGATGTCTTCTTTTCGTAAGAGGGTATGGTCGCGCAGAATCCTTGGGCCCAGAGTCTTGAGGTCGGCCTATTCTAGATGTTGTGGAAGGAAAGGTAACTTTCTTTTCACCTTGGGTATAAATAGAAATCACCTGTCATTTTCATAATTACCACGATTAAAACACAAGCAATTTGAGCAATTTCAGAGTGATATCATAGTAATTTGAGTAGAGTTAAGTACAAGCTATTCTGAGCTATTCTAAACAATTGCAAGTGGTTTTCAGTGTTGAGTGGTGATTCTTTGGAGGTAGAATCTATTGCAGAGTGTTCGTGCTACCTTTTCATCCCTTGCCTCTCTCTGATTTTCTGGTTGGTTTCTCTGTTCCTCTCCATTTTCCTACTTTTTGTTTTTTGGTTTGTATTTTTGTCTTGTGTTTTCATTTTGCTCTGCATTTCCATTGTCTGGTTCACCGCCTGTTGGTTGGTCAGCTCTGCCAGAGGGTCATCCACCCTCTGTGCAGTGTAGGATAATGTAAGTTTTGTACATTTTTGTGCATAGTTGTTTAGGGTAGTCGTTCCGTTTCAGCTCTACTCTAAATTTGGAATTTTTAGTGTATATCCTTCCGATTTTGCATGTAGATACCTTTTGGCCCTATTGTAGTTTAGTTGTATATCTTGTGTATATTTGTTTGGTTGTGTGTCGAGCTCGTCATGCCTTATTTGTTTCCCATTTCAAGTTTGCGAGCTTGCTCTAGACAAAATACCACCTGGTTGAAACTCGACTCTCAACTGGTTTCAACCAGGTGGTTTTCTCTCTCCTCCATAAACCAACCTATGCTTCATTTACATCCCATGAATGCATTTAAAATTGTCCAGGTGGTTTCCAGTTTACACACATACTGACAGTTGGCACTGCCGTCGCCATAACTTCCATTTATTGCATAGCCACGTGACACCCATGTGAGCCTGACAGTTCACTTTTCATGCACACCTTCCAATGGTTAGTTTTTTTGACCTTGGGTCTTTTGTCTTCAGCAGCCAACACCTTAATTTTGCTAAGTATGTTGAAGCCCCCAGGCCCAGATATTGAGTGATCCTCAGTTTTGCATTATATATATACTTTACAAGATTTTTAACCTAAACTAACTTTTCAGGAAAACAAACACCGTAGTGGTAAGATCTTCGGATCCCAGAGTATTATTTATCTATGAATTCTGACGGTCGTCTAGCATTGTAGGTTTTTAAAGAAATATACTTTCATCATGTCTGAGGCTTCCGCATCTTCACCACCCAGGAGTCCAGAACTTCCTTCCACGACGATCACTAGGGTAGCCGTCAGATCTAAAATGGAGAGGGCCTTAGAGAAATTACCTCTCACCATGAAGTACGTGAAAGACAACATCGTCGTGGGATCAAAGATTGATTCCAAAGTTTAATTAATTACCGACACCAGGGTCAGAATGTGGGTTGAGATGCAAGCCCTGGTCAAGATAATATACATTCAGTGACAGTCTGGGGATCCATTGGCAATCAATGTCAGGGATTCCAGGATTCTCAAGGCCACGAGTTTTCGATGCTCGGTGCAGGCCCCGAAGATAATTCTCACACTTGCAGCCCCAAAACCCACCGGATATCCCACCCCCATGATGTCTCTTGATGCCGCAACTTTTTAGATAGGGTTGGGGATGCCTTATTTTGACATCTCAACTGTCATTACTAGATTTGATGCCTTAGCACAATTTAAGCAGCTAGAGGTCGTAGCCTGACAATACATGAACACTCATTAGCTCAAGACCCTGAAGAGGGATCCCAAGAAAATGAAGCTAGAGATCCCCAAGTCTGAGTTTAAAGAAAGCATCCAGATGGGGATGATAGCACTATCCCAGGTCTTCGGGAAACCACATGTCCAGGAATTCATAGGGTGGATGTACTACTTCTTACTTGGCATTTCAACCGGCGGGGAGTACTTTGACTGGGCTACCATTATTTCAAACCATGTGGATTCTCAATTCCTTCAGGTGGTCCAAAAGTGCAAGTTTTATATGACATCTTATGTTCTCTGGGCCCTAGCACAACAATGACCCCACACCAAAAGTTCACTCACATCAGGCGTACTCAGGATCGAACAGGGTCAGAAGGCTCCCTGGGATTATTTACCGCAAATCTAATGGGAGGCTAGTTTCCCCAATTTTTGCTAGGTTAACGATGCCTTCATTTACTACAACCTGCTCACACCTACCCAAGATGCAGGATACTGCCTCTCCATAGAGGCAATGGATCTGGTTAGAAGTTATGGCCATTATTACATACAATTCTAGCAGCATACATACATAAGGGTAACCGGCTTCTCTGGGAATCCTTACTTGTTGCCCAAACATTGTGGGAACAAGATAATTCTTTTGGAGTATTATAGGCAAATGATGGAATTACATGCCTTATATGCCTTAAAGAAGATAACAAATATTCTATTCCCAATCACTCATGGGAATTACTCATGCAGTCTGGCCGCAGCCAAGGAGGTAGACAACGAGCTCAAGAGCATGAACCTAGCAGAATTTTATCTAGCACGGAAGAAATTTGATCTGCATGGAAGAATTGCACTGGCACTTCCCCAGGCATCAGAGCCCCACCAATACCACATGGAGGACTTCTGGGAAGATTGCCAGGATGATGTCGAAGTCCAGAGTCGGTGTTATGTCCGGATGACTATGGGGATGATGGAAAGGTTGAAGCTCCAGAAATTTCTAGATGACTTCTTAGATGCCGGCTCCACAGTAGACCCCCAACATAAAGCAAAGGGGATTGATAAGTTGGCCCTCCCACCAATAAAATGGAATGCCTAGGAGGGGCCCACCATAGAAGAATTTACTCGCAATGTGGTCGAGTGTAGCCATGAATATTTCAAGAGAGTATGCCCCGGAAGTACCCGTAGGGCTCCCTAGCTGGTATCAATGCTGACCCCCGGGGCCGAAACTTCTTCACAAGGAGAAGATAGGGTAAAGAGAATAATGGAGACTCCAACTATGTAGGAGATCCACATAAAAGAATAGCTGAAGTAATCAATAGTGGCCTCTTAGCAGATGAGGGAGAATTTAATCACACCGTTGGCTACTCTGGTGCTTATGATCGGACCCATCCGTCCTCCTTCTTCCCCTTCACTAGAAACACTAATGGTCAAAGTGACCAGAGTTGATTTGAAAGAGGAGAAATTATTAAGGGATGCGGGGCCTCCTTTGGTCACCAAGCGGAAGAAAAGGCTTAATCCAAAGCCAAAGGCAGAGCCGGTGCTAGGGATGCCTCAGTTCCCATAAGTAGAAATCCTTTCTTCTGACTCCCTAGAGCTAGAGAGGGAACCAGAGCACACTCATGTCCTGGTAAATCCTCCCCCTCAAGATGAATTCAATGATGTTTTTAGAACTAACAAGTTTGGGAATTTGTAGGGAGACATTGAACAACCGGAGGTTGAAATCCTGGAGCATGAGGAAGCTCTAGAACAAGAATCTGCACAAGAGAAGGAGGAACAAATGGAGGAAGAGAAAGGGACAAAGAAAGAGATAGCCTCTAAATTCCTAGAAATACAGGATACATGAGTTTCAAGGCAACAGAAATAAAGTAAACAAATGACATCGGCTGGGGAAATCGGACCTTCAGGAACAACCGTGATCCCAACTGTTGTGTTCCAAATGCTGCTCCCAAAGGCAAAATTTGGGGAGGTAATCACTACGGCCCAAATGTTAAACCTTGGCCCATTTACTCCCCCAATACCAAAGGATACACCGGTAGAAGAAGATATCCCAGCAACAGAGGCTGAGGAAGAACAACAACAGGAAGAAGAAGAAAACCTCAGGGCGACTAATGAAGAGCCAAACATTGCCAAAGATACAGATGGCGGGGTAGAAGACACAGGAATCACCGAAGGAGATGTCATCGGTGAATCAGAAGATACAGGGAAGGAGCCGAGAGAGGCTCATACTACTAAGGGGGCACAACAAGATATTGGGGAGAAGTCACAGGAATAGATTTTGGCTACAAAGCCACCCCGCCCAAAATAGTGATTGGTGGAATCTCGAAAGAGAAAGGCCCCCGCATCAAAACCCAGAGCCCATATTTCTTTAGAAGAGATGATGGCTCAGGCACATAGCCCGTCGAAGGCCAAGAAAGCCCAGACAATCCATACCCTTCAGACCGAGCCGTACAAAGAAATAGTCACAGTAATCGCGACACCTTCCCTACACGTAGGCGAGCGACGGCTGAGGCCAGAGATTATAACGTCATAGAAATATCATTGGGGAAGAGAGGGAAATAGGGTGAAGTAGACCTGTTAAAAGAGGAATCCAAGGCAGTGGAGGCTCGCTATGAAAAGGAGGCTCAAAAGCTTAAGGCAGAAAAGGAGAAAAATGCAAACCTCATAGGGTTGCTAGCTAAGATGGCACGGCCTATCAATGTTATTCCTCTGGAGGCCTTTGCATTTGATGCGCCATTGCCATAGAGCGACATAGACTTATTACGGGCGATGAAAAAGAAGGCCCAAGTAGTTGATGAGTGGGTCGCCTTACAGTTGGGAAACGTCCGGTGTTTCCTAGTGTCCACCCTCCTAGATCTATACGTGGCCCACCACGTCTTACACCAGGCCGAGACCATCATCAACATATGGGAGGGGGACATCAAGAATTATGAGGTATGGAATGTTGAGTTTGAAGAACTCATTAGCCTCAGAGAAGAAGTTGTCTCCGTGTCTAGAATTTTGGGGGAGGAGTCATTTGATTTTGTGAAGACCCAGCACTCTAGACCTGACCTCACATTGGGGGTACTCAAGCAACTGGTGGGGACTCTATGGGATAAAGTTAATGCGATACAATATTATTTCAATTTATACAAGTCTTTTGTTACGAAGGTCTTCGGAGCTGATCCATTTAGCACTAACACATGCACGCCAAAGGAATATGTTTTGGGGAAGTTTGATGAGTTAGTGGAGTCAAGGTATCAATCCCTAGACAGAATAGATGGAGCTAAAATGACGTGAATAACTCGCATGGTACTCAGTGGTTACGATGTGGCAAAGATGGCTGATGAATTCAAGGGAAATGTTCCAGACATGGGTGAACAGATCAAGGTGGCCAAGTACTGGCAAGCTAGCCTTAAGGATATCGATGAGGATAGAATATCCCATCTCCTCCAGACGTTCAATGACAGTAAGAAACCATAAAGTTTCTCTAAGGGCTAGAGAAAACCTAAGTGTTTTGTATTCTTTATTCTTTTGGAATGTAAGTTCCCAGATACTGGAGTCCTGGATCCTGCATTTTGTATTCTTTCACTGATCCATGTCCCGATCTGCAAGGTTGACCGGTCACTTTCAGAGTAGTTAATAAAAGTTGTCAAAGGTGTCAGAAGGAAGATAGCTACATCAAGGCACGTCAGATCAGGGAGGTGTTCTCTGAAAGGTGGTCTTCCCAAGGCACCATTTCAATGTTACACCTGGCACATCGGAGATAGGGTGCCACTTTTCCCATTTATGAAGCATGTAGCCTCGATCCCTAGGGGATTGGATTTCTTCCTTCTCCTTCTTGGCTCTCTTCTTGAGGCCAATTCTTCCACTCCACTTCTCTTGTCTTTTTCTTTTGACATGACAGGCCTATTCTGTCTCTAGGTGTTTTGTAGAGTGGTGCAGGTAGCACCGGCCACCGGATAATGTATTTTATTAAACAGTGTAACATAAGTTAGGGTTAGGGTTAAATGTGTATGTGTATAAATAATAAGTCTGGCCCCATTCCAAGAGTTTGCAAAATTGATGATTTTACAGTCCATAGTAATAGAAAAGCAGTATTTCATTTCTCAGTGGTAGAGCTCAATGCTCCTTAGTCTTTAAGCTTTCAGTAGTTAGATTCTCCCTTGGAGCCACCATTGTACCACACACCAGTGCTTTCTGGAAGGAATGTTAATGAAGAAGGGAGAGTTCTTGCAATGATGTTGTTGGCATTTTGTCTTCTGAGTTAACAGTATTTTATGCTTTGTGTTCTTCATGTCCTTTGCTCTAACACTTAAAGTAGATTAACGACCTCGTTTCCTTTGCTATTAATGAAATATGAACTGATGGTTGTATGTTTCTTTGGTATTTAGTGTAGTGTGTTAGAACATTGTTGATGTATTGAACGTTTAACATAACTATAGATAAATGAAATATTTCTAACCCTGCAGGATCTTTTTTAGTTTATTTGTTAATGTAAACATGCTTGGAAAAACCTCACCTATTTGAATCCCCGAAGAGAATGAGTTGAAGATAACTAGCTATCCCCCTTGAAAATAGTCACATCTCCCAACCAAGCCCCGCACTATTGAGACCCGACTCCCAAGTGATTGGAGGCTTGGGGAATCTCATTTCCCTAGACAACCTTTACAAGCAAAGTTGGTCGGTACCCCGGTACCCAGTGACAACTTACCTATGCTGGCAGACCCGGTCACAAGAGACCCATCAATAGAAATTGGTGCTAGAAGGAGGACATGAACTCGTCTCACTCTTGAGATTCTAATTTTACACCTCTTGAGGGTTCCCCAAGCCATAGTTTTAGTTGTCAAGCCTTCAGCGGGATTGGGTCTTTCTCCCTAGTGAAATTTGAGAGAATCCTTAGATCAGCCCCTAACCACAGAAGGTTTATCGAACTCAAGCCTCTTGCTCAAAAGAAATGAACCCTGAAAACCACAGCAGCCACTATTGTCTGGGGGTCCAAAGTACCACAGAATATCCAAAATTCTCAGACAATCCTGGGAACCAGTTCTCAACTTGCTCAAAATTTGGCTCCCCTAATGGTTGCATACTTCAGTAATATGGGGTCCCCTATGGGAACTTTTCTGGGTGCAACCAATGACTTACCCTTGCACCAAGAGAAGATCTTCCCATGATATGAGAACTTAGGCTCATGAACCATAGAAGAACACTTACAGGTATACAAAGATTCCATGAACCAACACCGGATCTAACATGAAGATTTTGTGACCTGGATGTTTCCCCTGTCCCTAGGACAGGGTGAACTGAACTGGTACCTTAACCTTCCTGCCAACTCCCTCAATAGTTGGTAGGACATGGAGGATGCATTCTTGGCTTCCTTTCGGGTACACATGGACCCAACTTAGTCCCACAGCCAGTTCATTTCCATCAGAAAGGAACCAAATGAACTCCTTGCAACATTCAATCGTCGGTTCCAATGTGCCTTGAAGCAGTGCATAGGCCCTTTCATTCCATCCCTAGAAGTAACCATATAGACCTATCTCAATGTGATGGACCCCTTCATTGCCACTCTCCTTTGGAGAACAAGCACTGCGGGCGACTGGGACACTTTGGAAAAAGTTTACAACCTAGCCTTAGAACTATCTCGTGGCCTCAACAAATCCCCGGGTGAGATTGGGAAGAGCACGCCCTTCAACATGATCCCTAGTGGAACTGTGTATGCTGGGGGATATAACCCCAATCTGGCAATGGGTGCCCTCGTGATGGAAATGAATCCCCTGCCACCACCAATAGACTAGCATTCCTGATACATTTATCCTCCAAAGGCTCTAGCAATACTAGGTCTAGAATATTTCCCTTGCAACCAACTACAATAGACACAACAACCACAGACACAACCACCTTGAGTGCCCTTTTTTTAGTTGTCTGTGGCTGGAGGATTACTACCCTCAACTCTAGAAAATACTGCTACCTTCCCAGGGAACCAACAACAACAACCATAACATTATGACACAAACACTTAGTTGACTACCAAGGTTGAATCCCTTCGGTGAATGTTGTCCACCCTGACTGTGGACATGGGTCAACTGAAGGCAGGGTCTTACACACCCCAACTCTAATTCTCAAAGAAGGAATATTTTCTCCGGCTAGCGAAACAACAATGTCAGAGGAAGAAATTTCGACAACGGGCCTCAGCCCAACCAACAACAATGGAATAATAACACGAACATTGGAGATCCACCTCTGAACCAAAATGCCAATCAAAGTGGTGCTGGACCATCACATTTCACACCAGTCACAGAATTCCAGCCCGTGACCAACTGGTGTAGATTGCATGACATGGAATCCCACAACAAGGTAAACTATGCCACATTGGAGAAGGTCATCATGATCTCTGAGCTAGACAGACAATCGCATAACGTTACTCCCCCAAAGCCTCTTGTGCAAGAGCCAACTCATGGTGCATTCACCTATGAGACCATCTTCTTCAGATCTATCAGAGAAGATGAAGAAGAATCCAAATTGTTGGGATTCTTTGATGAATCAATTCTAGCCTTTGAGGTTAATGCCTTCACCAACCCGCAAAATCCTTACAACACTCAGAGCTAGGCTGGTAAATGACCAGTTTACATGCTGACAACACCACCTGCCAAGAAAATTCCTCCCTGGGACAATACAATTGACCGACCTGTCGCTCCAAAAGGTTCTAGCTCTAACCAACCGAAGGACCCAGCCGAGGGAAGCCACCAGTTCTCAGGAGGAAGATTTGACATCACAAAGGCGTTAGAACAAACCACCACCTCCATGACCTTGATGGAGGTTTCTCTAAACTCTCCCGAGTAGAAGAAGTCTCTTCTAAAGCTCTTGGGAAACCTGAAAGTTGTCAGTTGCCCGCCCAAGACTATCTCTTTTGAGGATGCCAACGCGACTATCTTCTAGGGAAATAATGAAGATTGTCCATTCCTACTAGGCCTAAACATACAAGGAAAAAACATACATAACTGTCTAGTAGAATCCGGGGCTTTGGGTAACATCATGCCCCTATCCATATGCCAGAAGATTAGATTCTGACCCACCCCATCTAATGGTGCAGTGATTCAACTGGATAAAATTACCATGAAAATAGTGGGAGAATTGAAGAATGTCTAGATACAACTCATCTAGGACCCCAGAATAGCCAGCATAATTGACATCCAAGTGGTGGACATCCCAGAGACTTATGGGATGTTATTAAGTCATAATTGGTCCAAGTCCTTGAATGAATACTTTTTGATTGACTTCTCTCACTTATAGCTCCCCTGAGAAGGAGAATCAACCAAGATCTAGGTTGAGAGTGAACCCCAGATGAAGCAGGCCCTTACCAAAGTTGGGAGGGTTAATGAGGTCTTCTTCTCTGAGACTTCTCCCAGGGTGTACCAACCCTTTGAAATCTTAACATTCAATTTCACCCCGGGAGAGGATCCCATAGTTCTGTAGAGAACCCAGGACCTAGAAGAAAAGTTGAGGGTTGAGGTTAACTCTCAAGGTGCCACAGCGACCCCCGCTACACTCTTGTCCGGCACCTAGTGCTGGGTATACTATCAGAATCATTCAAAGTTAGAATGTGAGCCTTGCCTTTCCGCCACTACAAGGCACATTGATGCCCTCCAGAACAAAGAACATATAGTTAATTTATCGAAACCCAGTATCCCTACTGGAAGCACTTCTTCAGTGCAATTTCCCTGAGGATCTCAATTCCAAACCCCTCTAGAGGCAAACCTCACCCATGCACCATTAGTGCAGGAGGAAGCTCCTCCCAAATCTCCTAAAAGAAATCCAAAGACTGCTCCATCTCCTCGGCTCCAGAATACAAGTGATGATCTGTGGACCCTTAAGTTTGATGGGTCCTAATCCAAACAAGGCTGTGGGGCTAGAGTAGAATTAATCAAACTATGAGGGAAATCCTTCCTTGCATCCTACATGCTACAGTTCAACTGCACAAACAATGTTACAGAGTATGAGGCTTTGGTCCTTAGACTCCTATTCGCATTAAGGAAAGGGATCACCCACCTCCAGGCTTTGGGTGATTCAGAGTTGATTGTCAAATAGGTCTTGAGTCAATATACATGTCATGATAAGAGACTGGCTGCATACCATAATTCGGCTTAGAGTCTTATTTAAGATTTTGATGCCTTCAACATTGATCTTATTCCCTTATGACGGAATTATGTCCCGGATGCCCTCACTATTTCCGCCAGCACACTTGAGCCCATGGCCGGTTCATGACTCCAGAAATTTTTGGTTGAGATGATCCCCACCCCGTCCATCCTAGATAATGTCACCCACTTTCAAGTTTTTGAGGATGATCAACATATCCTAGACTTCATGGCCAATGCTGGTGTCTTCAAGGACCAGATTGTGGAGGAATGAGACCATGATGATACTGGGTAGGGTGATGAAGATGATGGGATCATGGAACTACCTACCAACATCATCCCTAAGGGGATGGTTGCGCTTGAATGTATCTTTGACTCAGACCCTCGGGGCCAGGAAAAGATGTCATCCTCCTTTGAGAGAGGAAAATTTGAGAAAGTAAACATAGGCCAGCCCGATGAAGAAAAGATGATACACATTGGCATTTCCTACTTCCCTGAGGAGAAGGAGAAGATTCTCATAGTTCTCCAAGAATACATAGACGTGATTGCATGGGGATATGAGGATTTGAAAAACATTTGACACATCCATTATGACTCATACCATCCCCCTAAAACCTGATGCTAAGCCCTTTCGACAAAAGCAATGACCATTCAACCCGCTGATTGAGCCTCTGACTCCTCAAGAGGTGGAGAAATTACTGTTAGCCTAGATAATCTTTCCAATCTAGCACACTATGTGGGTTGCCAATTTGGTCCCTATTAGAAAGAAGAGCGGTGAAATTTGCCTTTGAGTGGATTTCTGAAATTTGAATAGAGCCTCCAAAAAGGATAATCACCCTCTTCCCTCATTGGATGAGGTATTACAGATAATGAATGGATCCTAGATGATGTCCTTCTTAGATGGGTACTTCGGATACAACCAAGTCATGGTTAAGTATGAAGATAGAGATAAAATGACGTTCACCACTAAGTGGGGCATGTTTGCATATTGGAGGATGCCCTTTGGCTTGGTCAACACAGGGGCTACATTTCAAAAGGCTATGGACATTGCATTCGAGGGCCTTATGAATTGGTGCATAATCATCTACATGGATGATTTGACTATCTTTTCTTGGGACAGGTGTGACCATTCTGCCCACCTCACCCAGATCTATGAGAGATGTTGCCAGTATGGGATATCCCTCAACTCCAGGAAGTGCATATTTGGGGTCATTGAAGAGAAGTTTCTCAGACATATTATCTCCAAGAAGGGTATATCCATTGACCCCGAAAGAGTTGAAGTGCTACTAAATTTACAAATGCTTGACATCAAGAAAGAGATGATATCTTTCATCAGAAAGATCAACTTTGTTTGGTGGTTCATCACTGGATTCACTGAGATAGTAAAGCCCCTCAATGAGATGATGAAAAAGGATACCAAAATTGAGTGGAGTCCTTAAGCAAAGCGGGCATTCACCCATATCAAACAGATGATAACGAAGGCACTTGTCCTGGCTAGTCTGGACTACTCCCTCCTATTTTACATTTACTCCTTTGCTTCACTGCATTCTATCACAACAGTATTGACCCAAAAGGTTGAGGGGGAAGAATGACCAATAGATTTCATGAGCTCCCCCTTCAAGAATGCCGAAGTTTGGTACTCATCATTAGAAAAGCAGGCCTTTACTCTTGTTCACACTATGAAGAAATTCTGGTATTATATTCTCTGAAGCAAGGTGCATGCTATCATCCTGAACTAGGCTATGAAATCTCTGCTAATGTAGAGTGAATTGGGTGAAAGATGGAGGAAATGGATGGCCATCCTCTAGGAGTATGACTTGGAAATGCAACCCATGAAGATAGTCCAAGGCCAGGGACTAAGTTGAGCGATGGCAGAAGAGACTCCCCACATAGAATGTCAAACTTACACAGTGGAGTCTATCACTCGAGACCTATGGTACACTGATCTGGTGTACTTATTGTTAAACAAAAGATGCCTAGAGGGGTTACCTCCCAAAAAATGCAGTTCCTTGCAAATGAAAAGTGCTCACTTCATGATCAAAAACTCTGCACTTTACCGCAGGAACTATGAGGGAGTGTACCTTCAGTGCATTGACAGGGACCAAGCTGCAAAAATGATCGATGAATTCCACAGGCAGTTTGGAACTGGGCATGGCTCAGCCAATGCCACCGCCCATCAGATCCTCTAGGCCAGATATTATTGGCCCTACATATTCAAAGATGTTTACACTCATGTTCGAAGATGCCATACTTTCTAAACCGTGACACATCGTGACTGTAACCCGACTATGCCCTTACAACCAGTCTTCGAGGCTAGGCCTTTCACCCAATGGGCATTTGACTTTATTGGGAAAATCAACGCTAACTCATCTACCAAGTACCGATACATCTTAACCGCAACCGATTACTACACCCAGTGGTCTGAAGCCATACCCTGCAAGAACAACATGACAGATGTAGTTATCAAATTCTTGAAAGAAAATATCGTCACAAGATTTGGAATGCCCTTTGCATATGTGACAATGGTCTAGAATTTTCTTTGGTGCAACTACTTGAATGGACCTATAATTGAAAGATCAATCTGAAATTTTCCAACAACTATTACCCCCAGGGGAACGGTGTTGCTAAATCAATGAACAAGAATCTGCTTGAAGTGATCAAACACCTACTAGAATAGAATCCTTGGGATTGGCACCAAAAGTTGAGATTCACCCTTTGGGTAGATCACATTCAAATTAAGGCTGCCCTGGGAACATCCCCATTCCATCTAGTTTATGGCCATAACCTAGTATTTCCAATCAACTTACAGATCCCAGTTTTACAGTTTATGTAGGAATTCAGCAATTGGGATAATATTGCAGAGGTTTGGCTTTTGAATCTGGTGGGGGATGGAGGAACAATGAGATGCAGCTCTTGAACATTTCACGTGTCATCAAGCAGTGGTAAAATGATGGTTTGACCGTAGAGCCCAATACAAGGCCTTTCAGATTTCAGACTTGGTCCTACTGTGGGACAAGGTCCAGGAAAAGAAAGGAAAGCACACCAAGTTCCAACGGCTCTGGCTCAGACCATACCTAATCTCAGAGATCTGCGGGACAAATACCTACCACCTTAACACCATGACTGAAGAACCTGTCCCATTGCCTGTCAATAGACAATTTCTCAAATATTATTTCAAATAAGGTTGGTTTGCCCGAAGTTGTATTTTATGTAAAGTTCCTTGCTTGTAAATATTTCTTTCCCGGTGCCTTGTTAGGGGGTACCTTGCCTTGTAAATAGTCTTGCTGGCCATCCTTTGGGACCACCCTTTATATTTTGAATTTTCTTTGCCTTTCTTTTCTTCTTTTTAGGTTCTGAAATTTTTCTCTCCCTCTTGTGAGGATTGGGATGCTTTGCATAACATCTGGTCTCCGGGATGTTGTCTTTAACATGGCGGTGAACTTAGGAATCTATGGTTAACATGATGGAATCAGTTCGGTCTCTAGAGTTATTTTGAAAGTTTGGTAGTACATTATGAGTAATCTTCATTGGATTTATCTCTGAAAGTCTGGTAATTAGTGAAATAAAAAGTAAGGAACAAGTAATCAGACACATCAAGGGTAGATCAGTTGCACTAGTTGGTTGACCCAAGTTTGAACTTTTAAAAGATTCTTTCTGGATCTGGAGTTTTCTTTTCCCATCTAGCATATTAAGGTGGATGGAAGGGTGAAAGGAGTACCACCATTAAATTTAGATAAGCTTAAGCTTAAGGGTGAAAGAAGTACCATCCTCCCACCCAGAAAAGTATAAAATAACAAGAGAAGAGAAGTGGGACAAAACTCTGGTCTCCAGAATGAAACAAGTGAATTTGATGACTTTAGGGTTTGATATACTTAGTGCCTCCTCTCTGATTTTCCCAAATTTCATCGGCTTGAATTCCTTCCAAAGCACACACTTCACCACTGATGAAAAGATTATGGACTAAATCGTGTATGACTAGATTTTCTCAAACATGTTACTCTTTGTAGGTAAGATACTTCGAGTAACGATTTGTTCCAGTTTTTCTAACCAGATATTTTGTAGTTCTCGAATGTGCTAAGGCATTTGGCCCAGATAGACGCCATTTGTTATGCCCTGCATCCCCATCCCTATATTTTGTGTGCAAAATGTTGGGTCCCCCTTTTTTGTCTTCTACTTTTGGCTCTTGCCTTGTCTTTTTTCTTTGTTTCCTTATTTTCCTTCTCCGAGTTTTCTCTCCCGTAGTGTTGGTTTTGCTTTTTGTTTTTGTCCCTCGTGTCTCTGAGACCCAGTCTCGGAGTTGGTAGTTCCTTGTCCAGGATCTAGATTTTGGACTCTAGGATTCTCTGCCATGATGTCTTCTTTTCATAAGAGGGTATGGTCGCGTGGAAACCCTCGGCGCGGAGTCCAGAGGTCAGCCTATTTTGAAGTTTGTAGAAGGAAAGGTAACTTACTTTTCACCTCAGGTATAAATAGAAATCACTTGTCATTTTCACAATTACCATGATTAAAACACAAACAATTTGAGCAATTTCAGAGCGATATCATAGTAATTTGAGCAGAGTTAAGTACAAGCTATTCTGTGCCGTTCTAAACAATTGCAAGTGGTTTTCAATGTTGAGTGGTGATCCTTTGGAGGTGGAAGCTATTGCAGAGTGTTTGTGCTGCCTTTTCATCCCTTGCCTCTCTCTGATTTTCTAGTTGGTTTCTCTGTTCCTCTTTGTTTTCCTGCTTTTTGTTTTTTGGTTTGTGTTTTTGTCTTGTGTTTTCATTTTGCTCTGCGTTTCCATTGTCTTGTTCGCCACCTGTTGGTGGGTCAGATTTTCTAGAGGGTTGTCCACCCTTTGTGTAATGTAAGTATTGTACATTTTTGTGCATTATTGTTTAGGGTAGTCATTCTGTTTCGGCTATGCTGTAAATTTAGCATTTTTAGTGTATATCCTTCTAGTTTTGCATGTATATACCTTTCAGACCTGTTGTAGTTTAGTTGTATATCTTGTGTATATTCATTTGGTAATGTTTCGAGCTTGTTGTGCCCTGTTTGTTTCCCATTTCAAGTCTGCAAGCTTGTTCTAGACAGAATACCACCTGGTTGAAACTTAGCTCTTGGCTGGTTTCAACCAGGCGATTTTCTCTCTCCTCCATAAACCAACCTATGCTTCATTTATGTCCCATGAATGCATTTACAATTGTCTATGTGGTTTCCACTTTACGTGCATTCAGACAGTTGACACCGCTGTTGCCATAACTTCTATTTATTGCATAGCCACATGATGCCTACGTGGCCTGATAGTTCACTTTTCGTGCACACCTTCCAACGGTAAGTTTTCTGGACCCCAGGTCTTTTGTCTTCACCAGCCCACACCTTACTTTTGCTAAGTATGCTAAAATCCCCAGGCTTGGATATTGGGTGATCCTTAGTTTTGCATTATATATATACTTTATGGGATTTTTAACCTAAACTAACTTTTTCAGGAAAACAAACGCCACGGTGCTAAGATCTCCAGATTTTAGAGTATTATTTATCTATGAATTTTGACAATCGTCTTGCCTTGCAAGTTTTTAAAGAAATATACTTTCATCATGTCTGAGGCTTCCGCATCTTCACCACCTGGGAGTCTGGAGCTTCCTTCCACGGCGGTCACTAGGGCAACCATTAGATCTAAAATGGATAGGGTCTTAGAGAAATTACCTCTCAGCATGAAGTATGTGAAAGACAACATCATCATGGGATCAAAGATTGATTCTAAAGTTTAATTAATTACTAACACCAGCGTCAAAATGTGGGCCGAGATGCAGGCCCTGGTCAAGATAATGTACATTCAGCGACAGTCTAGGGATCCATTGGCAATCAGCATTGGGGAATCTAGGATTCCCAAGGCCGTCTATTTTCCATGCTTAGTACACACCCTAGAGTTAATTCTCATGGTTGCAGTGCATTACAACTCTTCTATTCGGGCCATCATGCTCGTAGCCCTGGAACCCATCAGATATCCCACCCCCATGGTGTCTTTCAATGCTAAAACTTTTTGGATAGGGTTGGGGATCCCTCAGTTTGACAACCCAACTATCATTACTAGATCTGATGCCTTAGGTCAATTTAAGTAGCTGGAGGTCACAGCCCGAAAATACATGAATGCTCATTGGCTCAAGACCCCGAAGAGGGATCCAAAGAAAATGAAGCTAGAGATCCCCTGGTCTGAGTTTAAAGAAAGCATCTAGATGGGGATGATAGCACTATCCAAAGTCTTTGGGAAACCACATGCCTAGGAATTCACAGGGTGGATGTACTACTTCTTGCTTGGCATTTCCACCAGTGGGGAGTACTTTGATTGGGCCACCATTATTTCAAAGCACATGGATTCTAAGTTCCTTCAAGTGGTCCAAAAGTGCAAGTTTTATATGACTTCTTATGTTCTCTGGGCCCTAGCACAGCGATGACCCCACACCAATGGGTTACTCACATCAGGCATACTCAGGATCGGCCTGGGTCAGAAGGCTCCTTGGGATTATTTCTCGCAAATCCAATGGGAGGCTAGTTTCCCCAATTTTTGCCAGGTTAATGATGCCTTCATTTACTACAACCTGCTCACACCTACCCAGGATGCAGGATATCGCCTCTCCACAGAGGCAATGGATCTGGCCAGAAGTTATGGCCATTATTACATACAATTCCAACAGCATACATACATAAGGGTAACTGGCTTCTCCGAGAAACCTTACTTGTTGCCCAAACATTGTGGGAACAAGATAATTCTCTTGGAGTATTACAGGCAAATGATGGAATTACATGCCTTATACACCTTAAAGAAAGTAACAAATATTTCATTCCCAATCACTTGTGGGAATTAATCATGCAGTCTAGTCGCAACCAAGGAGGGAGGCAACAAGCTCAAGAGCATGAACCTAGCAAAATTTTATCTAGCACGGAAGAACTTTGATCCGTATGGAAAAATTGTGGTGGCACTTCTCCAGGCATCAGAGCCCCACCAATACCACATGGAGGACTTCTGGAAAGATTGCTAGGATGATGTCAAAGTCTGGAGCCGACATTACGTCTGGATGACTATGGGGATGATGGAAAGGTTGAAGCTCTAGAAATTTCCAGATGACTTCTTAGAAGCTGGCTCCATAATAAACCCCCAGTACAAAGCAAAGGGGATTGATAAGTTGGACCTCCCATCGGTAAATTGGAGTTCCCAGGAGAGCCCCATGATAGAAGAATTTACTCGCAACATGTTTGAGTGTAGCCATAAATATTTCAAGAGAGTATGCCCCAGAAGTACCCGCAGGGCTCCCCAGTCAATACCAAAGCTAACCCCCAGGGCCAAAACTTCTTCACAAGGAGAAGATAGGTGAAAAAGAATAATGGAGACTCCAACTGTGCAGGAGATCCCCATAAAGAAAAATTGAAGTAATTAATAGCGGCCTCCTTGTAGATTAAGGAAAATTTAATCACATAGTTGGCTACTCCGGTGCTCATGAATGGACCCATCTATCCTCCTTCTTCCCCTTCACTAGCAGCACTAATGGTCAAAGTGATCGAAGTTGATCTGGAAGAGGATCATGTCCTAAGGGATGCAGGGCCTCCTTTGGTCACCAAGTGGAAGAAAAGGCTTAATCCAAAGCTAAATGTAGAGCCGGTGCTAGGGCTGCCTTAGATCCCACAAGTAGAAATCCTTTCTTCTGACTCCCTGGAGCCAGAGAGGGAACCAAAGCCCAAATCCTCACCCTCAAGATGAATTTGATGATGTTTTTAGAACTGATGAGTTTGGGAATTTTTAGGGAGACATTGAACAGCCGGAGCCTGAAATCCTGGAGTAGGGGGAAGCTCCAGAAGAAGAATCTGTGCAAGAGTAGGAGGAACAAATGGAAGAAGAGAAAGGGACAGAGCAAGAGATAGCCTCTGAAGTCCCAGAAATACATGATACATGAGTTTCAAGGTAACAAAAACAAAGTGATCAAATCGAATTAGCTAGGGAAATTGAACCTTCGGGAACAACCATGACCCCAATTGCCATGTTCCAAATGCCTCTCCCGAAGGAAACATTTGGGGAGTGTTAGCCCCATATAGACCCAAATTAAAAAATTCAGAATTTGGGTCTCCTCCATGCCAAGCATTTATCAAATGAACATTGTATGTATTAAGAATGAGTATTGAACCACTTTGAATCACTTTGAACCTCGGTTCAAAGTAGTTCAAAGAGGTTCAAAGGTTTCAAAATGGTTCAAATCGGTTCAGGCAGTTTACTGTTCAAAGTAGTCCAAATCAGTTCAAAGTTCAAGTGCAGGTTCAGTTCAGAGATCAAGTTGCTCATACAGGTTCCATAGTTCATTCTGAGATGTTCATATGCATAATTCATTGGCTTGGGTCATATTTCATAATTGATAATTGAACCTGCCCCAAGAGGGGTTGGAAATCCAAATATGATTGTGGAAGTAAAAGCATTTGGTATAGTAGCAACTGCTCAGCTGGTGGACTTGCAGGTTTTTGCTTTTCCGAGGTTAACAATGAAGCCTCTTGTGCTAACTTTCCC
>MU223680.1:821639-858313 GCA_018584345.1 Thuja plicata | reverse complement strand
TAGTTGGGGGAGATGTTATGGCTATTCCTGGTCTATATCAATTTGTCCAGGAGTACATTAAAGAACAAGTTGCAGACTTATACATGTGGCCAAAGTCACTTGATATACCTATTTTAGATGACTCCAATATGACAAAGAAACTTGTTGGTATGTTGAATGTGAAGCTGATTGGGGTATCTAACTTGAAGAATATGGACATTTTTCACAAACATCAGATGAAGGTGATCTTAATATGAAGAAAACTCATTTTGTTTTTAACCAGCAAACTCGGATTTGCAGATAGCAGAAAATTAGTCATGTTGCAGAGCTCATAACTTGTAACTCAACCATTGGATCGGGCTGAGTTTTGGATATGTCTGAGATAAGCTAAATTTCTAAATCCCCACCAGAGTGATCTTCCAATTTATTCCTTGGTCGCGAGTTATTGCTGACTGAGTACGCATCTATCCAAGGTAACCAGCAAACTCATATTTGCAAGAACCAGAAAAATAGTCCTAGTACAGAGGGCATAAATTTTAATTGCACTGTTGGATTTTTCTATGCTTTAGATATGTTGTTGTGAGGCAAGTTATACATAATCTGACTAGAGTGATCGTCAAAATTATTCTTGGGTTGCGAGTTAGAGCTGACTGAGTACAGCAGGGTCAAAACTGTCTATGACAGTCACAAAATGATGACAGAGCCTCATCACCAGCAAATGCCACTTGTCAAATTAAGGCCACATGTCACTTTAAAGGGATTCTTGATCTTAATATTATTGGAAATGAAATTTATCCCAAGAAAAGACCGAAAGCATAAAAGTGATGCTTTATTTTATTAACCAAGAATGTTTGCAGAAATATGGATAAAAGCAATTTCAAGATTCAGTTATGATAACTTAATAATGGCCGTTTGAGTCTATTTATTGTAAATCTTTTGGAAAGAGGAGGCTGCTCTTTTCCTGAGACTTTGGGCTGGGGGGAAAGGTTAGAATAGGAGGGGATAGATAGAATACAGAACAGTAGTTAAAATCTTGGATTTTTCTGTTTTATGAAATAGCCTGAGTGACTGATGATATTTGGACTTTGAGCCAGTTATGCTGGGATACTCGTGCATGGAATTATTTTGATCTTTGAATCTGATAATGAAATATATGTTCTACTTTGAGAGAGTTATATTTCAAACTATGTATGTGTGACTCTATTTCAGTCATTTAGTCTTAGATTTCTAATTTCCTGTTTCTCGTAGGTAGATAGTTAGATGTGTTGATTCTCTTGATCAGTTAGTTAGTTTAAATCTCTTCAGCAAATAGTTTTACATTTCTCCTCTTAAGTTTAGCAAGTACTTTTGAATTACCTCTTCTGTCCAAGAATAGTTGAGAGATCTTTTACTGCTTTTTAGTTAAAAGCTTAGGTGTTAGATTGTAGTCTTCATTCATTGAAAATCTTTGGAAGGGAGCTGTACCTTTGTAAAATTCAGAGGGAAGCAAAGTAAATTCTTACCCAACTGTTGTTTACATGATTTGTTTTCAGGGGCATAGAGTTAGAGGATAAACATCCATATTTTAGGAGAACAAATCTGTTAGCCAACAGGGAGGTAATCAGTACGGCCCAAATATTAAACCTTTGCCCATTGCCTCCCCCACTACCAAGGGATACACTAGCAGAAGAAGATATCCTAACAACAGAGGCTAAGGAAGAACAACAGGAAGAAGAAGAAAACCCCGGGGTGACCAATGAAGACCCAAACATTGCCAAAGATACAGACGGTGGGGCAGAAGACACAGGAATCACTGGAGGAAATGTCACCGGTGAATCAGAAGATACAAGGAAGGAGCGAAGAGAGGCTCATACTACTAAGGGGGCAGAGTAAGATATTGGGGAGAAGTCATAGGAATAGATTTTGGCTATAAAGCCACCCTGCCCAGCATAGTGGTTGGTGGAATCTGGGAAGAGAAAGGCCCCCCCATCCACACCTAGAGCCCATCTTTCTTTAGCAGAGATGATGGCTCAGGCACAGAACCTGCAGAAGGCCAAGAAAGCCCAGATAGTCCACACCCTTCAAACTGAGCTGGGTGGAGAAATAGTCGCAGTAATTGCGACACCTTCCCCAGTCGCAGACAAAGCGATGGTTAAGGTCGGAGATTATAACATAACAGAAATATTGCTGATGAAGAGAGGGAAATAGGGTGAATTAGACCTGTTAAAAGAGGCAGCTAAGGCAGTGGAGGCTCGCTATGAAAAGGAGGCTCAAAAGCTTAAGGAAGAAAAGGAGAAAAATGCAAACCTCATGGGGTTGCTAGCTGAGCTGGCCCAGCCTATCAATATTATTCCTCTGGAGGCCTCTACATCTGATGTGCCATTGCCGTAGGGTGACATAGACTCATTACGAATGATGAAAAAGAAGGCCCAAGTTGTTGATGATTGGGTCGCATTACAGTTGGGAAACATCTGACATTTCTTGGTGTCCACCCTCCCAGATCTATACCCGGCCTTCCATGTCTTACACTAGGCCAAGACCATCATCAACATATGGGAGGGGGACAATGAGAATTACGAGGTGTGGAAAGTTGAGTTCGAAGAGCTCATTGGCCTCAGAGAAGAAGTTGTCTTTGAGTCTAGAATTTTGTGGGAGGAGTCATTTGATTTTGTGAAGACCCAGCACTCCAGACTTGACCTCACATTGGGGGTACTCAAGCAACTGGTGGGGACTTTGTAGGATAAAGTTAATGCGGTACAATATTCTTTCAATTTATACAAGTCTTTTGTTATGAAGGTCTCTAGAGCTGATCCATTTAACACTGACACATGCATGCTGGAGGAATATGTTTTGGGGAAGTTTGATGAGTTAATGGAGTCAAGGTATCAATCCTCGGATGGAATAGATGGAGCTAAAATGATGCGAATAACTCGCATGGTACTAAGTGGTCACAATGCGGCAAACATGGCTGATGAATTCAAGGGAAATGTTCCGGACCTGGGGGAATAGATCAGGGTGGCCAAGTACCGGCGGGCTGGCCTTAAGGATATCGATGAGGATGGAATCTCCTGTCTCCTCCAGACCTTCAACAACAGTAAGAAACCATAAATTTTCTCTGGGGGGCGGAGAAAACCTAAGTGTTTTGTATTGATTATTCTTTTGGAACGTAAGTTCCTATATCCCGGAGTCCCAGATCCTGCATTTTGTATTCTTTTAGTGACCCATTTCCCAGTTCCCAAGGTTGACTGGTCACTTTTGGAGTAGTTAATAAAAGTTGTCAAAGGTGTCAGAAGGAAGATAGCTACATCAAGGCACATCAGATCAGTGAGGGGTTCTCTGATAGGTGGTCTTCTCAAGGCACTATTTCAACGTTACACTTGGCACATCGGAGACAGGGCGCTGCTTTTTCCATTTATGAGGCATGTAGCCTCGATCCCTGGGGGATCAAATTTCTTCTTTCTCCTTCTTGGCTCTCTTCTCGAGGCCAATTCTTCCACTCCACTTCTCTTGTATTGTTCTTCTAACATGACAGGCCTATTCTGTCTCTAGGTCTTTTGTAGAGTGGCACAGGTAGTACCGGCCACTGGATAATGTATTTTATTGAACAGTGTAAAATAAGTTAGGGTTAGGGTTAAATGTATATGTGTATATATAGTAAGTCCAGCCCAATTCCAAGGGTCATCAAAATTGATGATTTTGCAGTCCATAGTAATAGAAAAGCAGTATTTCATTTCTCAGTTGCAGAGCTCAATGCTCCTTAGTCTTTAAGATTTTAGTAGATAGATGCTCCCCTGGAGCCACCATTGTACCATGCACCAATGCTTGTTGGAAGGAATGTTAATGAAGAAGGGAGAGTTCTTGCAATGATGTTGTTGGCATTTTATCTTCTGAGTTAACAGTATTTTATGCTTTGTGTTCTTCATGTCTTTTTCTGTAACACTTAAAGTAGATTAATGACCTCCTTTCCTTTGCTACTGATGAAATATGAACTGATGGTTGTATGTTTCTTAGGTTAAAGTATAGTGTGTTAGAACATTTTTGATGTCTTGAACGTTTAACATAACTATAGATAGATGAAATATTTCTAACCCTGCAGGATCTTTTTCAGTTTATTTGTTAAGTATAAACATGCTTGGAGAAACTTCACCTATTTAAATCCCCAAAGAATGAGTTGAAGATAACTAGCTATCCCCTCAAAAATATTCACATATCCCAACTGAGCCCTGCACCTGATTCCCAGGTGCTTGGAGGCCCAGGGAATCTCATTTCCTCAGACAACCTTTACAGGAAAAGTTGGCCGATACCCCGGTACCTGGTGACAACTTACCTCTGCTGGCAAACCTGGTCATAAGAGACTCATCAACAGTATGTCCAATAGTTGATAGATGTAGCCTCATCAACTCTTTCCATGCAGCGAAGTTTTCCTTGTAAGCTTTGGGATCTCCCTTCTGTAAGAAATCTTTGATCTTTAGCTTAGGCCTTGAAACCTTCCCTGAAAGCACCAAATGCTCTGATACCAATTGTTGGAAATGAGAGGGGAGGGGTGAATCAGTAATCACAAAAACAAATCCAAGTCCCTTAGATGTTTTAAACAAACTTATCATTGCTACTCGGTTAACAAAGATATTCTGCAGTTACTCGGTTAACAAAGCAATTTTAAGATAGTAACTGTGATTATCCTTTAGTGATTAAGTGCAGAAACATAAAGCATAAAGAAAATAACATGTACACAGATGACACCAAGATTTACCATGGAAATCCAATTTGGGAAAACTACCAATTGTAACTAGTTATGATTTTTCACTCTTCTAAAGTGAGCCTTGTTAGGAGTCAACCCTGTTAAAGGTTACAAAGCACACTATTAGGTGTGACATTGTTAGAGGATTTCTACACCCTATAAGGAGTGGCCTTGTTAGAGGTATTCAAACACTTCAATGTAGAAATGCTACCTTGTGAGAGGATTTATGAAAGATTGTTAAGTCTACTCTATAAAGAGATTTGGATCACTGCTACAATTGTTAGAGAGTTACAATTAATTGACCTGTTTGAAGAATCAACTATCTTTTCTGATTTAGATCTTTGCTCTGGTTTAAACTGGACCCTTATTGATCAAATATTCTATTGCAGCTCGCTATGGATGTACTGTCCTTAATTAGAATCCCATCTGATTTCACCTTCACTCTTCATATCAAAACTCTTCACACTTCTCACACTCTTTCAATCCAAACTTGACCTTGTATATATATGATAAGCCTTGTCAAGTCGGCCTGAATAACCTTCTAAATAAATAATAAAACTTAAGTTTGTCGGCTGCATATAACCAATTAAACATAAAGTGTAAACTGTTGTTAGTCGACTGACACTGAATGTATAACTCGGTTAATACTATGATCCTTCAATGCCCGACCGTTGCTAAGATGCCCGAGTGAACTTGGTTAAAACTGAAAATCACTTGGCTGATACTTGAGTCTTCTTTAATTCCTGAGAGAGCTCAACATACACTGACTATGCTCGGTTAGGTATAGACATTTGTGTAAACATCAATGACAATACACAATTAAATAATTATCTTCAACAGAGTTACCATTTGCAATTCTATAAATGTATAGGAGTTATGATAAAAATAAGATCTTAAACAACTGGCAATGATAAATTGCAAAGGAAAAGTGGAGAACAATATGTCATTATTTTCTTTCTATATTGGCTCCAAACTAGAATTATTATTGCAAGTTGAATTGTAATGATAAATGAGCTTTCCTATGGGCTTTGCTCACTAGTACATTATAATCCATATGAGGCACCCTTTGAAATATAACCTATGTCATCTCATAGAAAAATTGTAACCAATTCCTATTTTTATTAATAGAAAAGGACATACCTTGATGGTAACAACTTGCCAAAAAAATTATTGAAAACAAGTTGTATGATGGGAAATATGGATAGGGTTTAGAACAATGAGGACTTGCACTTAAAAGAGACCCTATGCCCCTATTAACCACATAAATTAAATTCTATTGATAAGGAATATAAATATGGAAATTTTTTCAAAGAATAATAAAATTATATAGAATGAAATACATACCTCATAACATAGCAGATCTGGAAATACCTATTTTCTGGTGTCTGTATCGAGTTTTTAGAAATTATGCAACCGAATCTAGGATGGAAACACAGAGACAGAGAAAACCTAGAATTTTTTTTCTTTTATGAGCCAGGTTGACCTTGACCCAAATATGCGGGCACAATTGTGCCCCTTTATGTCGACCTTGACCTACACTGCTCCGATGGAAATTCTATTCATGGATCCTAAAAGTTTTTTGAAAAGGGTATCCAAATCTACTCTACAACTCCCAAAACAACAAAGGTAGATATTTGAAAATGGTGTTTTGGGGTGGCTATATAGGGTTTTGCCTTAGTCAAAGCCCTATTTTGGTGATCTCCACCTCCATGAATAGCCAGATGTAATAGAATATGTGTGTGTGTCTCTCGTAGGAAAAAAATTGAATGTGCAATGCCAAGATCTAATCCTCTAGATTGAAACCCTAGCATGAATTAAAATGAGAGAGACATGCATAGATTTGAATATGATAAAGAAAGAATAGCAAGCCCCTAAGGCTAAAGTACTCCTACCAAACTCATAATCCATAGTTACTACCCCATGATTGTATCTTTTGAATGCTTGAATGTTGAAAATAGTAGATTAAAGAAGGAAGGATTGAAGAAATATTTCTTTCTCCAATGAATGTCCACAATAACTTGACCACAAAATTATTTCTTGCATTAAGGCATCATCATATCTTGTCCTCCTATATCATCCTCTTGCATTCTTGTGTCATCATCTCATCTGAATGAAGGCAAAAGAGAGTGCTTATATAGATATTTCATGGTAAGCCTCGTAGGGAAATGTGAGGGCCCCTAATTAAAATTTCACCTTGAATTATGGTCAAATCATAATATCCAACTAAGGAGGAAATTCATTAATAAAATTTTGTATAAAAACCCTTTCGCATTCAGATCCGGGGGCCTATTTTGAATTTAGGGCCCCGCTATGATCCAAAAAAGAAAGAGGGAACCAAAAAACCACAAATTTCAAGGTCGACCTTGACCGTGACCTAGGTCAAGGTTGACCTTTACCCTAACCTAGGTTAGGGTCAACCTCGACCCTAACCTGAGGTTTCAGGCTAGTCAACTTAGAGTGCGAGTGAAGTTTCTAGGTCGGCCAAAGACCTAGGATGATGGGAAAATAGAACAGAGTGTTGGAAGAGGGCACATAGGCCTAGAAGAAATGTGATGAAGGGTAGGAGGACCAGTACATACATCCTACCTAGAAAATAGATCCAAAAAGAAGGAAATCAAGGAGAATCCTTAGGATCCTAACCCTAATTTCACCTAGAGATAAACAATTACCAAGCGCAAATGTATCCTAAATGCAAATCTATCATGTAAATGCACTAAATGAAGGTGCTAAACCTACTAAGATGAAATTGCTTCCATTTTAAGATGATACATTTATTCCCCACTTTGGCTTAGATATGACACTACGTGAATATGCAAGCTAAAGTAAGAAAACATCATAATAAATAAAAAATATATAGCCAAGTCCTCAATGTAGATATCTTGCAAGAAATCATTAGTACTCGCAACCTGCAACACACAAGGTTAAAGAAAATACATAAGCCACCTAAGACTTACTAAGATGAAATTGAGAAGTGCATAGAGCCCCTTATGCCCCCCTATTTTGGCTTACTACTTACGAAGGGTGAAATAGGGTGATAAGGATAGCCCTATACATAGGATATGAAATTTGTTGAAAAAGATTTTCCTAAACAAATTAGAAGGATTCCTAACCTTCATAAACTGATTCAAAGAGTTAGGTATCTAAATCATGATTCCAACACCGCAGATGACACTAAAAATAGAGCTAGAGAACTCAAGTTATGATGAAAGGAGTGATTGTGTATCTAAAATCATATGAAGAGAAATTCAAAGCTAACCTAAATAAACCCTAAAAATACCCAACAAAAAGCCTAATTTTTATCTATAAATAAGGGAAGAGATCACATACCTCCTCATTCTTTTATTTGCAGAGTTTAGGAGAGAAATTAAAATGCTGAGTAGAGAGGAACTTTGAGCAACATGAATGGAGCTCTTGAGATAGTGCCTAGCCACAGGCTAGCCGCTTCCCGAGGTAAGTTCAATTTTTATGATATCTATAATCTTAAATTACTATTTTTATAAGCAAGGTTGAACTTGACCCTTAAAGGTCGACCCAGACCTAGTTATGTTAACCTTGACCCTTTAAGGTTGACACAAACTGGGAAGGTCCACACCTTTCCTAGAGTGAGGTTGACCCCAACCCAGGAAGGTCGACCTTGACCTAGGAAGGTTGACCTCAACCTAACAGTGGTTGACCTTGACCTAGTCAAGTTGGATATATATTTTCGTGGTTCTATAGTTTTGATATGATGTTGTTTTGTGCTTACAGGACCTGGTTCATCTCCAAGAGTACCCCTTTGGAGGGCCACTACTGATCATCAGAGAGAAGCTGTCCGAGCTAAAAGAGGATGAGACATAGCTCCTGAGAGACGTAGGACTGTATTGGGTAAAATTCTTACCACAGATGATATTCCACTGAGCCATGATATCAACTCTTATAGAGAGGTGGGATGAGGACACATGTTCCTTTCATCTTCCCTCAGGAGAGATCACAGTGACACTTGAGGATGTATAAAAGATCCTATGACTTCCATTTTAGGGTGATCCCATCAAAATAAGAGTACAACAAGATCTTGAGGATATTCACTAAAATGATGAGTATTTCCTAGGATGGGTTCCATAGATGCGAACCCGAGCAGACCATATCATCCTATTAGCCATACTAGCAGGTCTGACACCCTTGGTACGGAGGGTTATGTTGTGTATACTTTCTTTGGTTGTAGTATGCAACACAAAGGGTACAATCTTTTCAACACCTTTTACCCATCTCATATGTAGGATTGAGAGTGATAGGACCATCTTCGCATGGGACTGTAGCATGCTAGCCCATCTATACCATGAGTTATGTCAGTTGGTGAGATATCCATGAGAGACTCTTACGATATGCACACTATTACAGATTTGGTTGTTTGAGCATTTCACATGTACACGACCACAGGGTGTTCCTATGATGGTAGATGCAGGAATAGCTAGAGCCTTTGCTTATCCACTGGGATATTTCTGGCATCACAAAGATATCGTCTACTGGAAGGTACGTGTAGACCATGTACTAGGCATAGATGTGATATGGAGATCATACGGTCGCATACACGACATCAGATGAGACACTCACAGAAGCACAAGCTGCTAGAGGGTCATTCTAGTCACATAGTAATGTCGTACTACCATGAAAGAGTAATGAGATATTTTGGTCTTATACATGGGGTCCCCAAAGCAGTACCTCCATACGCACATCCGATGAGATACTATCAGAAACCTGACGCTATACATTGGTGGTGCATGGCACCTCCCTATTTGATGTTTTGGTGTGATTTAGGGTTGTCTTAGGTGTTTGTGTGTGTGTTGGAATAATTTCCAAGGGCTTGGATACAATGATAAATTGACTTCATGTTTGTAAGAGCCTTGGTGCTCATTAGGTGAATTAGGGTCACTTTGGGCTAATTTGGGAAAATTTGATATTTTAATGCAATGTGGGTTTGAGGGATGTTTTAGGACCCTACATATCCTATCTAGGGTCATCAAAGTCAAAATCACTCATCGAGTTGACAAGGAAAGTTAAAATGAACAAAGTGCAAAAAGTTGCTAGCAACTTTGAAAGTTGCTTGAGTAACTTTTGCAAGAAATGGAAAAATATAGTTAGATTGGTTGTAACTACCCCATGCTCGGTATATGAGCATGGATTCAATGTTTTATAATGGTGAATGAGATTTTGGATTGCAACACTTATTTTTGACACCTCTGTACGAATGACTGTAACTGTTTACTAGCATTCTGCATTGCTTCTTTGCTACTATATGGTTGTGTACAGATTGGTAGAGAAGATTGGGTTCCATGGGATTGGACTGATTTAAATTCTCTTTCATATGAATTAGATAGTTTTCCTTGAAGTCCATTAGGAGTAAAGTTACAATTTTTTGAAGGTCACTGGTTTGTAAGTGACAGTACAGTGCTATTTAGATAGAAATGGCTCTATCCTAGAATCCCACTAGTGGAATTGACTGAAACCATAGGGGAATTAGGGTTAGATTCTATAGATAGGTTTTTTTGTTTCCTTTCTTGCAGTTGTAGAGGATCTCCTAGGCCAAATAAGAAGCCCTATGGATGACTGGTGAATCTAGGTGAGCCAGGACAGGGAGAAGAAGGAATTTGAGCAAGCACTCATAACCTTTAGGAAAAGACTTAGTGGCATTTTCAGATGCCCTAGTTAGTCTCCTAAAATTATTTGAAGGTGGAAGGAGGTGAATCAAATATTGGAGATCATTTTGACAATTTTTTATGTTGATTGGTCCAGAGGCCTAATTAATAGGCTAAAATCTAGGGCCTACAAGAAACTAGGGTTATGAGTTCTTCCAGAGGTTAGGGTTTTGGATTATGATAGTGTTGGTTAGTACCTTGAATATTTTATAGGTCTTGTGTGGGGTCATTTGGGAAGTTTTGGAGTAAAGGGCCTAAAACTGTGAAAATAGATCTACTAGGGAATTGGCAATTAGGCCTCTGAGTGAAATATTGACCAATTGGTTTGGTAAAGAGTCTTGAAGTATTGGGATGAGTTTAGAATGACCTAGAATGGTCAAGAAGATTTATAGGAGTCTTGGTGAATGTGTGGAAAGATCCTAAGTAGAGATTTGGCATTTTAGGAGGTGTTCTAGTGGAAAGACCTAGGTATTTGGAGGACTTATTGGATTAGTCAAGCCTAGAAACTTTGAAATCTTCCAAAGACCAACTATACCTTGGAGGAGAAGTTTGTAGGGAGGGTCTTGGAGATCCTATTTGAGGGAAGATTCAACAAAGAACAACCATTGGATGGTTGATTTAGACCAAGGAGCATCTTTGAGTGAGGAAGAACTCTAGATTGTCAAACCCTCTGCATTAGAGTGGTATCAGAGCCATATTTTCTTGAAGGTTGTGTATGTTTGAAGTGGAAGAGAGCTAAGAGGTTGAAAAAATTCCTCCTAAGGAAATGAGTAGGGATTCCATAGTGAAATTGGTTTAGGGCCTCTAGGAGAAGGCTAGTGTGGCCTAGACAAAGGGCAAAAAGAAAATCACTGAATTGGGAGATGAGAGTGATGGAGATGATGAAAGTTAGACAGAAGAGTCATCAAACAAAGGGAAGGAACCTGAGATGGATATAGAACAAAAGGTATTCTTAGATGCCTTCAAATCCTTAAACAAGGATATCATGGAACACATACCATATTACTATCGTAGCCTGAATGGAGAAGAGTTGTTGGATTGGCTTGAAGCCATTGACAACCAATTTGATTACAAAGAAATCTCAAAGGAGAAGAGGGTCAGCTATGCTAAGGCTAGGCTCAAGGGATCTGCATTGGTGTGTTGGAACATGATGCAGGATGGTAGGGTAAGTAGTGAAAATAAAAATATTGTTTCTTGGGTGAGGATGAAAATCAGGTTGAGAGCACAATTCTTTCCAACTGATTATGAAATCCAAATGTACCAAAAGTTGCAGAACTTAAGACAGAAGGAGATGATAGTGACTGCTTACATCGAGGAGTTCCACAAGTTGAGCCTAAGGGATAGAAGACAAGAAGAGAAAATGGAGAAGGTGGCAAGGTATCTCAATGGGTTGAGACAAGGGATACAAGATGAGATTAGCATGATGGCTTCTGACAATATGCACAAATGTTTCCAATTGGCCTTAAGAGTAGAGGATAAGGCTTGAAGGAGGAATGAATTCCATCAAAGAGGAAGAGGTGGTAATAATAATAGAGGTTTTTAGAGAGGAAGGAGTAACTTTGGTAGGGGAAAAAGCCCTAATAGACAAAAAGATAATCAATCTATGGATAAAAGTGGGGGAAATCAGTTTAGGGGATCTTTTTAGAGAGGAGGATACAGAGGAAGAGGTCCTCCTAGAGGAAGATTTCAATCCCAAGGAAGATCCAATTCAATCTTCACTGGCAGGTGCTATAACTGCAACCAAGTGGGTCACACAATGAGAAGGTGTCCTGAAAAGACTTCCTCATCTTCAATGGGGGATAAAAGGAATCAGTTGGTACAAGAGGATGACACACAAAGTGTTACTTCCCCCATGTCCAAGGAAGGGCCAATATTGGATGGAGAGAACTTGATGTTAAGGAGAAATTTGTTGAAAGTTCCTAACACTATAGAGCCACCTCAAAGGAATAACTTGTTTAAGACAACTTGTAAGTCCCATGGAAATAATTGCAAAGTAATAGTGGAATCTAGCTCCACAAAGATGGTCTAAAAATTAAAACTAAGGAGGATACATCATACCACACCCTATAAGGTTTCATGGTTGAACAAGGGTTAACAAATAGTGGTGGATGAACAAACTTTGGTGGAGTTTGAGATTGGAGAGTATAAGGACAATGTCCTATGTGACCTACTGCTTATGGATGCAGGCCATCTGCTTCTAGGATGTCCATGGCAGTATGATGTCAAAGAAATACATGATGGGGAAAGAAATAGTTATGTGATCACCAAGTTAGGGAGGAAGTTTTAGATGGATCCTTTGCCAGAGCCTAATGAGGAGAAGCATGTGGGGACACATGTGATGTTATTGAGTGGGAAGGAGTTTCTAAAGGCCATGAAGAAGGAGAGAAGAGTCTAATGTGTAGTAGTGATAAAACCAAAGGAGGAGACTAATGAGAAAGTTAGTTTGCCACCAGAGATTCAAGCATTTTTTGAGAAGTACCATGACATAGTAGATAATGTTTTTCCAAGTGCATTACCACCTATGATGGATGTGATTCATTAGATTGACCTCATTCTTGGAGAAAATTTTCCAAACAAAGCAACATATAAGATGACACCAAGTCAACATGCAGAAATAGAAAAATAGATTCAAGATTTGTTGGATAAGGGGTTGATAAGGAGGAGTTTAAGCTTGTGTGTTGTGCCAACAATACTTGCACTTAAGAAGGATGGAAAATGGAGGATGTGTATGGAATCTAGGGCTATAAACAAGATCATGATCAGATATAGGTTCCCAATGCCCTAGATAGAAGATTTGATAAACAATTTAGGAGGTTCTTGATACTTTTCAAAGGTGGATTTGAAATCAGGATACCATCAGATAAGACTGAGGCCTGGTGATGAGTGGAAGACAACCTTCAAGAACAATGAAGGGATGTATGAGTGGCTAGTAATTCCCTTTGGCCTAAGTAATGCACCTGACACATTCATGAGGCTCATGAATGAAGTGCTAGCAGAGTTCATTGGTAAATTTTTGATAGTTTATCTTGATGATATTTTGATCTTTAGCAGGTCCAAAGAGGAGCACATGAAGCATTTTGAGATGGTCTTGAGGAAGCTACATCAAGAGAAGTTGATGATAAATCAAGAAAAGTGCGAGTTTCTCAAAACTGAACTAGTTTACCTTGGTTTTGTGGTTGCTAATGGATGCATGAAGATGGATCTTGAAAAGGTTAAGTCAATATTGGAATGGCCTACACCTAGGTCCATAGGGGATGTTAGGAGTTTCCATGGGTTGGCCTCCTACTATAGGAAATTTGTGAGGAATTGAAGTCATGTGTGTGCCCCTATTCTTAATACCATAAAGGGTGGAATCAAATGCAAGTTTGAATGGACTGTGGCAGAAAACCAAGGGTTTGAAATGTTAAAGAAAAGGATTGCAGAGCTACCTACTCTTAGGTTTCCTAACTTCAATCAACTCTTCACGGTAGAGTGTGATGCTAGTAAGTTAGCTATTAGAGCAGTGCTAAGTCAAGAAGGACATCCTATGGCTTTCTTCTCTAAAAAGTTGAATGGGGCTAAACAAAAGTACTCCACCTATGATTTGGAGTTATATGCTATGGTACAAGCCCTTAAGAAGTGGAGACACTACCTATTACCTAGGGAGTTTGTGGTCTACACTAATAACCATGCTCTAAGTTTTTTGAATGGGCAATAAAAACAAAATCAGAGACACTTGAAGTGGGTAGAATCCTTGCAGGCTTATATATTTGTCATAAAGAACAAGAAGGGAGTTAGCAACAAGGTTGTAGATGCTCTTAGTAGAAGAGTACTCACAATAAAATAAATACAATTGCAAAGTGTAGGAATGGATGACTTGAAGGACCTCTACAAGGAAGATAAAGATTTCAGAGAAGCCTATGAAGCATGTGTGAAGTTTTAGCAGGGTTTCAAAGTGGATTTCAGTGAGTTTGTGTTGCAGGAAGGCCTATTGTTTAAAGGTCACCTTATGTGTATTCCTCAATGCTCAATGAGGAAAAATATTGTGAAGGAGAAACACCAAGGCAGCTTGGGGAGCCACTTTGGAGTGGACAAGACTTTGGAGAAAGTGAATAGGCACTACTATTGGCCTAAGTTACAATCAAATGTGAGGAGATTTGTTGAAAAATGTTAGATTTGTCAGAGGGAAAAAGGACAAAGAAACAATAGTTGGTTATACCAACCCCTATCCATCCCCCAAAGGCCTTGGGAGTGTCTTAGTATGGACTTTTTTTGGGGGTTACCAAAGATACCTAGGGGTCATGACAGTGTATTTGTGGTGGTGGACCATTTCAGTGAAATGGCCCATTTCATTCCATGTAAGAAAAAAATTGACGCTTCCCAAATTACAGGAATATTCTTTAGGGACATTGTGAGGATCCATGGCTTGCCCCTGAATATTATAAGTGACAGAGATAGTAAGTTTGTGGGTCAATTTTGGAGAACCCTATGGAAGATGCTTGGCACAAACTTATCTTTCTCTTCATTCTACCATCCATAATCAGATGGCCAAACAGAGGTACTCAACAGGAAACTTGGGAACTTACTAAGGTGTTTAACTAAACAACATGGTCAGTCATGCGATCATATCATAGGGAAGGAAGAGTTTGCCTATAATGAATCCATTAATAGGAGCACAAGTAAGAGCCCCTTTAAGATAGTGTACGGGGTCAATCCTAGAGGGATTTTGGAGCTAAGGGATCTTAGTTTGAAGGAAAACAGAAGTGCACAAGGAGAGTCATTTGCAGAACAGATGAAGGAACTACATGACCAAGTCAATAAGACTTTACAAAAGCAAGTGGAGAAGTACACGTTCAAGGTTGATCAATCAAGAAGAGATTTTTAGTTCAAAGTAGGGGATCTAGTCCTTGCCTACCTTAGGAAGGAGAGGCTATCCAAAGTCCAGCCAACTAAACTACTCATGAGGAAGATATGACCATTGAAGATTTTGCATTCGTATGGAAAGAATGCCTATGAAGTGGAGTTGCCTCCTGATTTAGGAATTTCAACCATTTTCATTGTTTGTGACTTATACCCCTATAAGGGATCATCTCTAGATACAAGTTAGTCTAAATTTGTAGATTTGGAGGATGGTGATTGGGTGAAAGACTTGCCTACCCCAATGCCATTGAAATTGGAAAGTGTCTTGGATTCTAAAGTGATAAAGAATACAAGGAAGGGTAACTACAAGGAATACCTCATCAAGTGGTAGGGACTACCTGAAGCTAAGGCCACTTGGATGACAGAACTAGAAATTATAAATATGGGGTCATCGTTGAAGACCTCCCAACTCAAGGGACTTGAGTTCTTTTGTCTAGGGGAGTATGGTGCAAGGCACCTACCTATTTGATGTTTTGGTGTGATTTAGGGTTGTCTTAGGTGTTTGTATGTGTTTTGGAATAATGTCCAAGGGGTTGGATGCAATGAAAAATTGACTTCATGTTTGTAAGAACCTTAGTGCTCATTAGGTGAATTAGGGTCACTTTGGGCTAATTTGGGAAAATTTGATATTTTAATGAAATTTGGGTTTGAGGGATGTTTTAGGACCCTACATATCCTATCTAGGGTCATCAAAGTCAAACTCACTCATTGAGTTGACAAGGAAAGTCAAAATGCACAAAATGCAAAAAGTTGCTAGCAACTTTGAAAGTTGCTCCAACAACTTTTGCAAGAAATGGAATAATGTAGTTAGATTGGTTGTAACTACTAGATGTTTGGTATATCAGCATGGATTCAATTTTTTGGAATGGTGAATGAGATTTTGGATTGCAACACTTATTTCGGACACCTCTGTACGGATGACTGTAACTGTTTACTAGCAATTTGTATTTCTTCTTTGCTACTGTAGGGTTGTGTACAGATTGGCAGAGTAGATTAGGTTCCATGGGAATGGAATGATTTCAATTCTCTTTCATATGCGTTAGATATTTTTCTTTGAAGTTAATTAGGAGTAAATTTAAAAGTTTTTGAAGGTCACTGGTTTGTAAGTGATAGTACAGTGCTATTTAGATAGAAATGTCTCTACCCTAGAATCCCACTGGTGGAATGAATGAAACCATGGGGGAAGTAGGGTTAGATTCTATAGATAGTTTTTTTGTTTTCTTTCTTGCAGTTTCAGAGGATCTCCTAGGACAAATAGGAAGCCCTATAGATGACTAGTGAATCTAGGTGAGCCAGGACAGGGAGAAGAAGGAATTTGAGCAAGCACTCATAACCTTTTGGGAAAGAGTTAGTGGAATTTTTAGATGCCCTAGTTAGTATCCTAAAAGGATTCAAAGGTGGAAGGAGGTGAGTCAAAGATTGGAGATAATTTTGGCAATTGTTTATGCTGACTGGTCCAGAGGCCTAATTAATAGGCTAAAATCTTGGGCCTGCAAGAAACTAGGGTTACGAGTGCTTCCAGAGGTTAGGGTTTTGGATTATAATAGTGTTGGTTAGTACCTTGAATTATTTAGAGGTCTTTTGTGGGGTCATTTGGGAATTTTTTGAGTAAAGGGCCTAAAAATGTGAAAATAGTCCTACTAGGGAATTGACAATTAGGCCTCCTAGTGAAATATTGACCAATTGGTTTGGTAGAGAGTCTTGAAGTATTGGGATGAGTTTAGAATGACCTAGAATGGTCAGGAAGATTGATAGGAGTATTTTTGAATATGTGGAAAGATCCTAAACAGATATTTGGCATTCTAGGAGGTGTTCTAGTGGAAAGACCTAGGTATTTGGAGGACTAGTTGGATTAGTCAAGCCTAGAAACTTTCAAATCTTCCAAAGACAAACTATAACTTGGAGGAGAAGTTGGTAGGGAGGGTATTGGAGATCCTATTTGAGGGAAGATTCAACAAATACCCACCATTGGATGGTTGAGTTAGACCAAGGAGCATCTTGGAGTGAGGAAGAACTCTATATTGTCAAACCCTCTGCATCAGCCGACCACCAACAGTAGATATTATAAACAATGATACATAAAAGAGAGAGGATATAGAAGTAGCCCCTGATGTGGAATATTTAGGAATTAGTAGGGACTACATTAGATACTGGAGTCTTAAGGGAACCCACCCCATTTTTCCTGATGACTATCCCACATGTGATCCAGGCCTTTCAGAGAGGACACACTGAGATAGTAGCGTACCAGAGGAGGAGGAGGATCACAGAGATGAGGAGGATCCCATATATGAGGGAGATCCCATGGAGGAGTAGAGAGAAGAGGAGAGAGCATACAAGATGCCCCCAGCTAATAGTATCGATGCGGATGAGCATATTGTTCATGCAACACCACTAAGATCATGATGACCTCCACGCACCCATACAAAGACACCACCTTCGAGACCTAGACATAGAAAGCATGGAGAGAGTAGAAAATCCATGCCCCCACCATCTAGACCCTTCAGTGATACCCAGGAGGGAGATCCAAGTATAAAACATGTATTTTATTTAAATATTTAACTTAATTTTTGAAGAAAAAGTACTAAAAGATAAATATATTTTAATTCCATAGCCAGCGTAGCGGAGTGGAGGAGCTTCATATTTGAGGTCTTGAAGGATACATGCCTATCCTACCAACTACTAGCCAGTGAGTGAGAGTTCCCCATTGGTCACAGAGATCCTGACAGGCATGCAAACATCTTTGCTTGTGTCCAGCGAGAGCTGAGGTTATGTAGAGAGAGAGAGAGGAGAGTCTGATGGTTGACCTGTGGAGATCACAAGAGCATGTATATGACCTTATCATATCAAGGAGCCACTCACAAAATATTGTACATAGATCTTCATCTTCACATCATAGACAAGAGAGATCTAGGAGCCATTGACTACCAGAGCATAGGGATATAGAGAGTGATAGATAGCGCATTGTGCCACATATGTATCCAACTCAAAAATTATATATAGATGAAAAAATCTATTTTCTAGTTAGTTCTATGATTGATTACTATATTTTCACCAATAACATAAAAATTAACAAAAAGAAAGAAAGTGTATAAATGTATTCAAATGTAATTTCCTAAAATCACATAACCTATAAAAAAACATAACTATTTTATAAGGAATACATAAATATACAAGGAAAGAATTATGTACTAGGGATAATAACATTTTAGATGTATAATATTGATAGGATCCTTAAAAGGCACACCATCCATATCAGCAATTTTGTAAGCACTTGAACCAAAGTCCTCAATTACAACAAAAGGTCCAAGCCAATTAGGGATAAACTTTCATTTTTTACTAGGTAAAGCATTCACATTTCTTTGAATCTCATATAGCACTAAATCACCCATTGAGAATGATCGTTCAATTACCTTATGATTATACTACTTCTGAAGTGATTTATGATAGGCCTTTATATGTTCTAAAGTATTTATTCGTTGTTCATCCAACATTTCTAACTCTTGTAATCGTTGTTCTTGAAATGTATCTTTGTCAATTATCCCATAAAATGAAACACGTAAAGAAGGTATTTCCAATTCCAAAGGAATAATAGCATCAGTATCATAGACAATATTATAAGAAGAAGTACCTATGGAAGTATGAACACTAGTCCTATAATTCCATAAAGCATAGGTAAGTTGGGTATGCCAACCTTTCGCATGCTTATTAACTGTTTTCCTTAGAACTTGTTCAATGAATTTATTTGATGCTTCAGCTTGACCATTATATTGAGGATAATAGGGATTCAAAAAGCTATGCTGAATTCAATATTTCTCCAAGAATTTTGAGACTTATTTATTCTTGAAAGAGGTACCATTATCCAAAACTATCTTCGAAGGAATACCAGATTGTGTTATAATATTGTTAAGAATGAAATCATAAATAAAATCCACAGTAGTTGAATGGAGAGGGACAACTTCTACCCACTTCTTACAGTAATATGTAGCCATCAGGATGTATGTATGTCCTTGAGAAGAAGTTGGCGAGATTTTTCCAATGAGATCAAAACCCCAAATACTAAAAGGTCATTGAACTTGATTACGAAGCTCACAAGTAGGAGTATGAATCAAATTACTATGTTTCTGACATTGATGACACTTCTTAACAAACATGAAATAATCTTGTTCCATTGTTTGCCAATAATATCCTATTCTAAGAAGTTTATTGACTAAAGATTTTCCACCAAAATGTCCCCCACAAGAACCAGAATGAGCTTCTGCCAAAGCTGTTGGAATTTTGGTTCTACCAAGACATCTTAATAGAAAACCATCATAAGATAATTTGTAAAGCATATATCCTAAAATTATATAATGTGTGGCAAGCTTCCTAATATGATTACACATGTTCCTTGTTGCTGATTCAGGAAAAGTACCATCTTTCAAAAAAAGAAAGATATGAGAATACCATTCATCCAAATGCAAATTGAAATAATCAGAGGTAACCTCATTAGAAATTTTAGGGTTTTCAAGAGTATCTATAGTAAATTGAAAGTCTTCAGCATTATTCTCAAGAGAAATCAAAGAAGCTGTGCTTGCCGTGGCGTCCACATGTCAATTATCTTTCCTAGGTAAAGTTTGAATTGTATAAGAAGAGAATTGTGAAAGAACATCAAGAGACAAATCTCTATATTGTGTCATTTTATCATTATTAGTATGATAACCTCCTTTAATCTGTTCCACAATCAATTGTGAATCTCCATAAATTTCCAAGTTTTAATGTTAAGAGATGAAGCTGCTCGTAAGCCAGCTATAAGAGCTTCATACTCCACAACATTGTTAGTACAAGGAAAAGTGAATTTATATGACATAGGGATTGATTTTTTCGTAGGATGCATCAAGATAATGCCAACACTAGAACTTATCTTACATATAGATCTGTCAAAATATAATTCCCAAACATCATCTTATTTAATAGCTATAATGTTTTCATTAGGGAATTCTATTGACGTAAAGCATGTATCAGAATGAGGACAAGGAGATTTAGCCAAATAATTTGTTAAAGCTTGTCCTTTAATTGAATTTTGAGAAATGAAATTAAGATCAGATTACATAAGTAACATCACCCACTTCACAAGATGGCCAGAGAGATCAGTCTTTCAGAAAAGATGTTTCAAAGGATCAAATATAACAATCACATTGAATTTGAAACATTTAATAGATAATGCCTGAGTTTGTTACAAGCATAAACTAAAGCTAAGCATTTTTTTTCCAAATCTATATATCTTGTTTTGTAATCAAGTAAAGTTTGACTAATGTAGTACACAAGTATTTCCTTACCTTCACTATCATGTTGAGCCAATAACGCACTCACCACATTCAGAGTGTCCTAAGTATACAGATAAAAGGGTTTATCAAATTGAGCAGGTTGCAAAACAGGAGGATTGGTGAGATACTCCTTAAATTTCTAAAAGGATTGTTTACATTCCCCATTCCAAGAGAAAGTGGTATCCTTTCTAAGAAAGGAAGTAAAAGGAACAATTCTATCAGCTAAGTTGGAAACAAAGTGATGAATAGCTTGAATTTTTCCTTGTAAACTTCGTAACTGAGAAATGTTCTTAGGAGTCCAGGCATATTAAAAATAGCATCAATCTTTTTAGTATCTACATGTATGCCTCGCTTAGAGATTATAAACCCTAATAATTTACCAGAATCAACTCCAAAGGTACATTTCTTAGGATTCAATCTCATATTGTAACTTCTAATCTTTTCAAATATTTGTCGTAAAATACTAACATGACCTCCTCTTTGTATAGATTTTGCCAAGATATCATTCACATAATCCTCAAGAATCTTATGAATATAATCATGAAAAATCAAAGTCATGTCTCGCTGATAAGTTGCTCCCACATTTCTTAATCCAAAAGGCATCATGACCCAGCAAAATTTTCCCCAAGGTGTTATAAATGCGGTCTTTGTTTGATCTTCAGTATGAATAAATAATTGATTATAGCCTGAAAAGCCATCCATGAAAGATAATAGAGCATCACCCGCTGTTGAATCCACAATCATATCAATATTAGGTAACATGAAATCAACTTTTAAGGATGCATTATTTAAATATCAGAAGTTGGTACACATTCCTATCTTATTTTCTCCTTTTGAAACAACCACAATGTTTGAAATCCAATCAGAGTAATCAATAGAGCGGATGAACCCAACATCCAATATTTTTTCAATTTTAGCCTTAACTAATAAGGCAATTCCCGGATTCATCTTTTTGAATTAATACTTCACAGGTTTAGCATTTGGTTTGAGAAAAATATTGTGAGTAACAATCTTAGGATCTATACCCGACATATCTAAATATGTCCAAGCAAAAATATCCTTAAATTAAAAGGGAAACCAACTGATCACGTTCATCTTGATTCAAACACTTCCCAATTTTTATCATCTTCTCAGAGTCATTTGCATACACTTGAACCTCAATAGTCTTAGTTATTAGCAAATTACTTTGTATCAGACAATCCATTGGTAAAGGAGAAATATCCTGTTCATCATGTTTGCCAAAATAAGCTTCTGTATCTAGACAATAGGGATTCCTTCTTTTATGATGAAACATAGTTAGATCGTCATAAGCTCCTAAAAAATCTGCTAAGGCTTCATCTTCAGGAAAAACATCCAAGATAGGTTTTTGATCCATGTCGAGGAGGAGCGGTTAACCAACTTCAAATGTCCACCACAGATATGATTAACATTGAGAGGAAAAGTTGATGGTTGTTTGTAAGGATTGAACACCAATCCATATGTATAATCATAAATTTCATTTTCCAAAGGTACTTGTATACCTTGTTCGTATTTACCACATCCTTTCCCATTAAATCTGATTTCTTAAGCAGATGATAATTAGAACCATATCTATCGACCATATCAGATTGAGTCAAAGGAGCCAGATATGTCACACTGTCATAGCAATTAGGTTTTATTGTTTCAATTGTTTCTTCAATCGAGGCAGCAAAAAAGTTACTTTTTGATTCCACAGAAAGTGGGGAAGGAGTAAAAACTTGTTTTTCACACCCACTTGTTTCATGAATTCCAAATCAAAAAATTTATATTCTCCAATAAAATATGGATTAAAGTCCAACATTCCCCAATCATCCATAGTGAAAGAAGGAGATGGAGCTTCATTTTGTTTAATCTCAAGTTGCCTTTCAGGTTCTTTACTTGGTTGGAGAGGTTATGAAACTTTAGCATATTTCACATTCAAGCAAGGATTCAGCGCATCATCCGCATGTAGCATATACATCAAATTGTTATAAATGAACCTAACCTTGCGATGGAGAGTAGAAGGAACTGCATGCATAGTATGTAACCAAGGTCTACCTAAAAGAAGGTTATAATTGAGAGGTCCACGCATAACATGAATAGGTGTATTGAGAATAACCAAACCAACTTTAACAGGTAGCATAGTAATTCCCAAAGTTATCTTTGCAATATTATCAAATCCACAAATAGGTAAATTATCAGGTTGAATAGTTGTAAGATCAGCCTTAATTTCCTTAAGCATATCCATGCTACAAACATTAAGCCCAGATACATTGTCAATTAATGTTCTACGAATGATACTCTGATTAAAAGAAACAACAACCATAAGAGCATCATATTGATTCTGCACCTCAGCAGAAGGTAAATCACCATCAGTAAACAAAATAGGAGGTATAGAATGAATAGTATGCATGCACTCCAAAAAGGAATTAATATTCTCTTGGTTAGGAGGCGAAGTAGGAAGGGTAGATAAATCGTTTTGCAATGCCCCATGATATGTCAGGGAAATTTGAAGAAATTCCCATAAAAATATCTTAGCGGGAGTAGCACGTAATTGTTCAACTAAGTCATACTCCTTAATGGAAGATGGCAACCTAGGTGCCTAAGGAAGCATATGTTGAAAAGGAGGTAAAGAATCTGGAACAATAGGCTGAGGGTTATTCTGTGTGCGAAAAGCATGTGAAACGGAATCTGTGTTATCAAAGAAATCAAAAGGATCTCTAGGTTTACCCTTAATTGTTATTCAAGGACATCCTTTTAATGTCAAAAAAGGTTTAGGATATAACATTCTAGGTGCATCAATGTTGTAAATAGTGGAACATGAAGGTAACCATGCACACACTCTATGGTAAAGGTCAATTAAAGAGGTTGTAGAGGAGGATGAAATAGGAATAGGATCAATGGAGATCTTATTTGAACAATTTTCATCCTGACTTCCATGTACCTCATTAGGGGATCTATCCTCTTTTACAATAAAAGCCTCATCAAAGTATTCAAAACAAAAATATACATGTTGAACACAAAGTAGCATTACAAGCATAAAAAATATAAATGTTTTTGTATTTTTAAAATTTTTTGTATTTTTTAATTTATTTTTGAAATTATATAAATGCAAGAGCATAAAAGAAATCTACTTTTTTATGCATGTAAGATCTAACATAAAATGTAAATCTAACACCAAAAAGAAAGAGTTGTTGTAAACGGGTTCACCAAAATGTATGGTGGGAAATATGGATAGGGTTTAGAACAATGGGGGTTTGCACATAAAAGAGACCATATGCCCTATTAACCACATACATGAAATTCTAATAATAAGGAATATAAATCTAGAAATTTTTTCAAAGACTAATAAAATCAGATAGAATGAAATACATACCTCATAACATAACAAATCTAGAAAGACCTTCTTTCTGGTGTCTGTATCAAGTTTCTGCAAATTTTGCAACCGGATCTAGAATGAAAACACAGAGAAGGAAGTAACGTAGAAATATTTTTCTTTATTGAGCCAGGTTGACCTTGACCCAAATACGGGGGCATAATTGTACCCCTTTATGTCAACCTTGACTTGCACTACTCTGACAAAAATTTTGTTCATGGATCCCAAAATTTTGTCGAAAAGGGTATCCAAATCTACTCTACAACTCCCAAAACAACGACTGTAGATATCTAAAAATGGTGTTTTGGGTGGCTATATAGAGTTTTTCCTTATTCAAACCCCTATTTTGGTGATTTCTACCTCCACGAATAGCTAGATGTAATAGAATATGTGTGTGTGTTGCTCGTAGGAAGATCTTTCAAAGTGCAATGCCCAGATCTAATCCTCTAGATCGAAACCCTAGACTAAATTAAAATGAGAGAGCAATGCATAGATTTGAATATGATAAAGAAAACATACCAAGCCCCCAAGGCTAAAGTACTCCTACCAAACTCACAATATGTAGTTGCTACCCCATGATTGTATCTTTTGAATGCTTAAATGTTGAAAATAGTAGATCAAAGAAAAAGAAAGGATTGAAGAAATCTTTCTTGCTCCAATGAATGTCCACAATAACTTGTCTACAAAATGCTTGCTTGCATCAAGGCATCATGATATCTTGTCCTCCTATACCATCCTCTTGCATTCTTGCATCATCAGCTCATGTCAAATGAAAGCAAAAGAGAGTGCTTATATAGAGATTTCAAGGTAAGCCTCCTAGGGCAATGTCAGGGCCCCTAATTCAAATTTCACTTCGAATTATGGTCCAATCACAATAGCCAACTAAGGAGGAAATTCATTAGTTAAATATTGGATAAAAACCCTTCCGCATTCAGATCCGAGGGCCAATTTTGAATTTAGGCCCCTGCTATGATCTAAACTTGAAAGCGGGAACCAAAACCCAACAAAAGTCAAGGTCAACCTCGAACCTGACCTAGTTCAAGGTCAACCTTGACGTTGACCTAGGTCAGTGTCAACCTCGACCCAGACTTGAGGTTTCAGGCTAGTTAACTTAGAGTGCCAGTGAAGTTTTTATGTCGGTCAGAGACCCAGGATGATGGGAAAATAGAACAGAGTGCTAGAAGAAGGCATAGGGGTCTAGAAGAAATGTGATGAACGCTAGGAGGACCAGTACATAGGTCCTACCTAGAAAATAGAGCCACAAAGAAGGAAAACAAGGAGAATCCTTAGGATCCTAGCCCTAATTTCAACTACAAACAAAGAATTACCAAGTGCAGACGCATCGTAAATGCAAAACTATCATGTAAATGCACTAAATGAGGGTGCTAAACCTACCAAAATGGAAGTGCTTCCATTTTAAGATGATACACAAGTTAATATTTTTGTTCTAATTTTTAATAATAAGATTATAGATTAATTAGTTTTCAATTAAGATAAAAATAATTATCTTCACCTTTTAAATGGGGTGGCATAAATTGAATTTTCATGGGACACGCAAAGGTGACCTTGATAAGTTATGAGTAGGCTATGAGATATAGAAACGGAAAAAAGTTAGTAGATGAAATAAATAATGAAGTTGAATTGGTTTTCTTACTTATGGGAATACAAATATACATGTATATGGGTGATGGTAACATTGATATGAATAGTATTCTTGATTTTTTTCCTATCCTCGCCATAATTAAGAAATTTATGAAATTTAGTGTATGCACAATATTATAACTATTATAACTTTTTTAATTTGATAATATAATAGAAACAAGGTTTAAACATTGATAAAAAAAGAAAATATAATTTGTGTTCCCTTAAACATAGATGTAAAATAATTTTAAAAATATATACTAGTAAATTAAATTTTTTAATTTGATAATATAATAGAAACAAGGTCTAAGCATTGATAAAAAAAAAAAATTTGTGTTCCCTTAAATGTAGATGTAAAATAATTTTTAAAATATATATTAGTATATATAATTTTTTTTATAAAAAATATTTATTTATTTAAGTATTACTTCTTTTCAAAGGAAAAACAAGACAAAAAAGGAATTGAAGTACTAAGAATTTATATCGACAGTAGTAAACACGAAAGATACCTAGACAGTTGACCTCACGTTCGCCATATTCTTTCTTACAATTTTTTTATAAAAAATATTTATTTATATAAGTATTACTTCCGAAGAAAAATGAAGACAAAAAAGGAATTGAAGTACTAAGAATTTATATTGATTGTAGTAAACACGAAAGATACCTAAACAATTAACCTCACTTTCGTCATATTCCCTCTTACAATTTTGTTTATAAAAAATATTTATTTATAAAGTATTACTTCTTTCTTAAGAAAAAATAAAACAAAGAAGGAATTGAAGTACTAAGAATTTATATCGACCGTAGTAAACACGAAAGATACCTAGACAATTAACCTCACGTTCGTCATATTCTCTCTTACAATTTTTTTTATAAAAAATATTTATTTATATAAGTATTACTTTTTATGAAAAAACAAGACAAAAAAGGAATTGAAGTACTAAGAATTTATATCGACCGTAGTAAACACGAAAGATACCTAGACAATTAACCTCACTTTCGTCATATTCTCTCTTACAATTTATTTATCAAAAATATTTATTTATATAAGTATTACTTCTTTCCCAAGAAAAAACAAGACAAAAAAGGAATTGAAGTACTAAGAATTTATATCTACCTAGTAAACACTAAAGATGCCTAGACAATTTTTTTTTTTTTTTTATGAATAGTGCCTTTTCAATTAACCTCACTTTCGTCATATTTTCTCTTACAATTTTCATATTCTCTCTTACAATTTTTTTATAAAAGTTATTTATTTATATAAGTATTACTTCTTTCCCAAGGAAAAACAAGACAAAAAGAGAATTGAAGTACTAAGAATTTATATCTACCGTAATAAACACTAAAGATACCTAGACAATTAACCTCACTTTCGTTATATTCTCTCTTCTTTTCACAGGGAATAACTTTTTCGTGCATTCAAGCCCTTGCTTGGTTTCTTCAGTCTTATATCACAAGCCTCCTGTTCCAGAAGATAAATAATTCCTTCGCCGAAGTTTGAAATCTGTCCGGTTCTCCCCGCATACTATTCGTATTGACAAATTTTTCTAGCGATTGCGGTTCTCTGTGTCTCTGTGTCTAACTGTCTAATCTCCTGTCCAATCTCGCTTCATCTCTAATGAAAATAATTGAAGAAAGAGTCGATGCCATGAAGGAGAAGCGATCTCTCCCTGGAGAGGAAGAGACGTTTCCCATTCCTGCGTCTGCCCACACTTTGTCACTGCATGCTCAAAGGGCATTTTTGCAGCCGCTTTCTTCTAATTTGTTTAGGGCGATGCATATTGTCCCCGACATGCAAGATTACGGCGTTGTTGGAAAGATTAAGGTCATATCTTCGATGGGAGAGCAAAGCAGCAGAAAGTCATATTTGTTGAATCATATGTCAGGGTCTCTTTTTGAAGTTGCAGGTGGCAGGTGGAGAGATGGTGTCTGGCTGACCATTGTAAAGGGCGAAGGTGGAGAAAGCGGATTCTTGTATGTGCTGTTTGACTTTGAAGGGCTTGGCAGTTTAGAGAGGAGTGAACAAGAGGATTTGCTTCTCTCTGTTCTCAATGGCGCTGTCAGCATCATCACAATATTCAACAAAATGGAACGCTATTTCTTTCTCACTGTAAACTTTTATACTGTTTGTGTTTTAGACAATGGACTAATAGAGAACTCTGTTTACATGAAATAAAAAACATGAATTAAATCTTTTTTTCAATGGCTATTTTATTATTTATTACAGGGTTTTCAGTTAGATAAGGTTACAGATTCCTCATTCAACCGACTCCAGAATGAGATCAATCCTCTCAAGAAGGACAAAAAGCTGTTTAAAGGTCTATTTTACATTGCCATCAAGCATGTGGACACATCCGATCCAGAAGATCTTATTCGACAATTTCATGAGAAGATTTCTTATTTATACAGCAAATCGCAAGAAAGTTTGATTTTGGAAATGAATGACGGGAAGACCGAGATTGAAGCTATGGCTCCTTATAACAGATCGGAGTATTATAGTGAGAGCCTGGTTGAGCTAGCAAATACAAGTGTAGAAAGGATCGATTTTCGCTATGATAATGGATTCACATTCTTGAGGGATCTGAAGCTTATCATAGCTCGAATTTCGACCAAAGACTGGACTTCTGTTGAGAGCAAGCGAGTTGCCGTAACACTTGATATTCTGAGGAGAAATCTTATGTCTGCAGTCCACATGGGATGTCTTTCTGTGACAAATGGGAATGAAGAATTGCGAGTGTTGGATAATTTCCATACACAGGAACAAGTTCCTGACCTTCCTGTAGTTTTCTGGGACTATTCATGGAACATAAGAGATTCAGGACTCTGTCTCTTACCGTGTACAGAATCAGCAAATCCTGTTACTATGAGAGACATTTTTACTCAACTCAGGTCAAAACTAGAGACGGTTTTACCCAGGGATGAATGCAATGGCGAGGAATGGCATTCTTCACTCGACAAGCCCCTCGAGGCGGTGGTAGAGAGAAGGCATGACAGAGTTCAACAGCGGATAAGTTCAAACACCACAGAATTCCAATCCCATGATAATTGTGAGGTGCAAGAGTTGCAGCTAGAGGCCGATTTAGCTCTTGGCAAAGTAAAGGAAGGCCTATCAGTTTGTGGATGCAAATGTGCTGCCTGCTTTTGGAGGTGTTTGATGCAGAAGGGCCATGATGACCGCCATTCTTGTATGTGGAGTCATTCGTGTGCTCGGGAAGTAGACATCTTCTGTTGCTGTTATTGTGTTCCAAAAGTAGGTAGAAAAGAAGGCATCTTGAGGTTATGCAGGGATTTGGCTGGGCTTTGGGGACGTCATGATTGGAAAAGGAAAAAGCATAAATGCGGCGAGAGGTGTTACTTGTATGGAGTTTCTTCATATTGTAAGGAGGTATGTTCACTGAGGCCTCGGCACCAGGGCCAGCACAAGTGCAATTCTCCTCGACACATGTGCAGCACAAAATGCTCTCTTCCAACCTGTAATAATCCTTGTTCTCTCCCAATTGAATCCAGCCACAAAAGGCATGAGTGCCCTGAGAGATATTGTCAGAATAAATGCACGATGGATGAGTGCAGCAGGACATGTGGAGTTGAAGATCATTTCCATGATTTGAATCCAAATGCAGAGCATTTGTGTGGGAAAGAGCATGTCTGCACCCACGAATGCGAGAAGCCGGGAATATGTGAAATCATTACGGAGCTTGTCAAACAAACCCAGGTTTTTCAGGGCCAAAGGGAATCTTTCGAGTATGAAATTCTGTCAGAGCAAAATGGCCTGCGCAAAGGCTGTTGCATTCCCATTCCTCCTTTCAAAAGAGATCATGAAGGTCCCCATGTTCACTCAAAAAGTAAAGATTCTGTGCATTATTGTAAGACAAGATGCCCATCTTGTGGCGGCTACTGCCACCTCCCAACTTATCACTCAGGCCTGCATGATACAGTGCACAGCAATATGAGAAATGCAAAATTCATTTCAGAGGGCGAAAATATTGACATTGAAGACCGCAAGTATAAATGGGGAGAAACAGGGAAAGCAGAAATGTGTAACATGTATTGCAAGAAACAGGGGCGAGGGCATATCCATCTGGTTCCTTGTCCGGGCTCCGGCAAATGCACCGGCAACCTCTATGATGGTTCGAGGCACGAAACTGTGAAATATGGACCTGATGTGGATGTTCCCAAAGATGAGATGACTCATGACACTTTCTGGCAATATGTTGGGTTTGTTGATCCTTGCACGGAAGAGGAGAGGAAAGAGTTTGACTGTTGTAATCACTATTGTATATCTGCAGAGCACCAGACAGAATCGGGTACTTTTGATAAATCATATTGCACTGAGAAACTCTGGCACCCAGTGCTCAAGAGCACTGAAGAGGATTTGAGCTCTGCAGGTTATATAACTGATGATGGCCATCATTTTGGCTGTTATCATTCTAAGAAGATTCCTTACCATGTTATATTTATCATAGACAGATCAGGCTCTATGAGCGACTCAGACATCAGTCCCACTCTGCCAAAGTTTAATAACCATAAGAATAGGCTTGGATGCGTATATGAAGGTATTCTGAAATTTATACAAGCTCGCCTTAGAACAGTTTCTAATGATTCTGTATCTGTGGTTCTATTTGATAATTCTGCAAATGTAGTGTTAGAGATGGAAGATTTGAATGAAGGTGTTGTTGATCGCCTTCTTCACTGGACGCCTGGTGGAGGAACTACCTACACAGTAGGGCTCGAAGCTGCAGAGACAATATTGAAGAAAGCTGCCCAGCACCAGAATGTGAACGTGAAAAAACCATTAATATTCTTCCTGAGCGATGGGGAAAACTGGGATGGGGAGACTCCTGTATCTTTTGTGGACAGAATGAAAAAAGAGGAACCTAGAGTGATACTTCATACAATTATGTTTGGAAGAAACACGACAACAAACATCCTGATTGAAATGGCAAAGAAAGGTGGCGGAACGTTCGAGCAAACATTAGATGCGAACCAGTTGGCCCATAGCTTTGAGAATCTGCACAAAAGTCTCAAACCTCAAGTTGCAGCTTTGATGTGGGGGCCAAACGCCTTTCAGGACAGTGCTTGATTAACTCAGAGGGTATTTTATGCAACGTAATCAGTTTCGTTCTTGTGTTAGTTTTATGTTGCCAGTTTTACTGTACGAGTCCTATTTTACTTCATAAAGTTTCTTGGATTCCTGTACAGAGTATATATAATGTAAAAACACAGAATGAAGTATGCAAATGCAGGTAGACATACATAAAATGTCAAATATGATATGACTTTATTAAAATAAAAGTATTACGTAATGCTCCCATTACAAAGACTATTGCACATATGTAGTGATATCTAAAACAAATTTTATCATAGAATCTCAAATTTTTTAAGCGAATACATCAACCACAGTGATCTTCCAATTTACAAAGCCACCTCTATAGTATTTTTAAGAGCTTAGCTCTTCTTTTAGTTAAAAAGGCAGAGCTCTTTATTGTAGTAAGAAGAATGATCATCTCTTTTTCAAGATTACTTTCATAAGATTTTCATACGAACTTGAGTATTTTTTCTTTTTAGGAAAATATAATACATTTGATTTTTCAAACTTATATCTTTGTTTACAAGCTTTTGGTAGAATAAAAATTTTAGATATTAAATCATATATCAAAATACTTGAGTAGCTTCCTTATGCGAATAGTTCTATTTATTTAAAATGTATGATAGTGAAAAATACGGGACTAGTTTCACTTTACCCATATGTTGGAAGAGGAAGCCCATATCGAAGGATATAAATCCTTGCACAATCTAAAGAGAAAATAAAATAGAGAACTTTGAAATAAATTGTCCTATTAAATGTTTCCCATACTAAGACATAAGACAGTGTACACAAAAGAGGTGCATAGAATGCACAAACACAAAATATACAAACATAAAAAAAAATCATATTTGAAATGCTACAATATTCATAAATTGATTAGTTCATATTGATTCAAAAATGATTCAAACCATTACATTGTACCAAGTAATATATAGAGGTCCTTCTTCAATTACATTAAATCTTCTAAAAGTGAATGTGCACGTTGAATGCATTTACACTAATGTAGAAACCATTACATGCAATAACTTATTAGGATAAACTATCCTATACCCAGGAGCCAGTCTACAGACATCCTCCAGAACAGAGATGTTATCAACACTAGATTATATTGAGATAATGTATTGAAGTATTGAGGTATTGAGGTACTAAGGTGATTATAAAGGTACAAATACTCTGCTTATATAGGCAAGAGTAGATAGGAAACATGGACATGGTTGAGACAAGTGTCTCAACCTGGAGGAAGGAAAGTTCTGATAGAACTTAACAATATCCTCTGAGATAAGGTAGAGTCCAAGTTGGACTCAATAATATCCATCTACCCAATTAATGAATGTACCTAAGTAAACTTGAGTAAAGAGTAAACAGTGAACTATTTACTCCAACACCCCCCCTTAAGTGTAACATAGGGAGTACAACAATGTAGAAGAAAAATCTATGGGTCCTGACGACAAGGCCATTTTAGGTACCCATGTACAACTACAATGCAATCTCTCATAACTAGAGAAAAAAGGAGAAAACCCTTTGGGAGAAAAATCCTCTCCAAAAGAGAGAACATGAAGATTTGAGAAGCCTTCAAAAAGATGTCTTAAAATCATGAACATGAAAATCATTGAAGCATGAAGAATCTTTAGACAACTGTCAATGACTGATATGGTGCTTTATCTGATGATCTCCTCTGAAGAAGATGATGATAAGGAAGACAACAATCTGCATGAGTGCTCCAAATGGCACTTCTTGAACATTGATCAGATGACAATAATGGCAATAGCATCTGTCGATCGAAGATACATACGACACAAGAATTTGCATGAGTGACCTTCACTACACAATCAATGATGTTGTTTGAGTGATACCATTTTCACTTCTCAACCATGTTGAAAATGCAGGTGCAATAATCTTAAAAGGAATCCAAGAATGTTTCAGCACACTTCAAGCGAAATCAAGTAGCCTCCACAAAACTAGAACGCAAGAGTGTCACAATGTACTTCAAGCGAAACCAAGGAAGCATTAGCACGAACAATATGATACCCCCCATAATGATGACTTTGGTGAGGCTTGACAGATCCACTAAAATGATGTGTCACCATGCTATGCATAAGGGAGGAAATATGTATCTGCAACTTAGAAAAGGGTGTGTGCGGTCAAACTACACACTCACATGAGGCAAGAATATCAGCGATTTTTCTGTTGTTGTGGATGAAATCTCACTTTGACAAAACTGTGATTGGCAAACAATGGCTCTACACAACCCCCCATGGCACTTTATAATTCAGTGCGAGTACAATATTATGGCACCTCATGTGCGCAAAAGTCCCCAAAAGACATGGATGGACACTGGATCTAATGTGTCTACAAGTAGTGCTTAGAAAGGATGTTCAACTAAACCAAGGACAAAAACTAAAGAAAAACTTGAAAAAAGTGCACCCATAAGTAGTGCATGAAATCACCTTTGTGACAATGTTTCATTTTCCAAAACCGGACTCCGGATGTCCAAGTTAGGGTCATGTGAAGAAAAGCGCCTATTAGGGCCGAAAGGTGAAAAAAAAATGGCCCACCCCTCTTATGCACCCGGGGGCATGGGTTTTGGTCCGTCATGGGACCATCAGCTCAGCATGTCAGAAAAGAATGCCCCTCCTAGATGGAAGGGCCCAAAAAGAGCTGAATGGGTGAATGGGTCCGATGGTGGCTCTGTGTGCCACCCCCATAACCACCAAGAACCATTGAAGGCAAAAGCATAACATTGCGAGACACAATGTAAATCCACACAGAAGTGTAGACAAAGAAACAAATGTCTTACCCACTTCAAAAATGGAATAAATCCCAAGGCCTTAGCATTCCCACGATGAGCCTATCTTCACAGCTCCTCGAAATATACTTACAGCTCGACCAAGAGGCAATGGGAGCTGCCTTGGATAATGTGCGCCGCACAGGAATAAAGCGCCAAAAACACCAAGCAAGAGTGATGTGCCAGCCAAGGTAGTAAAGGCGCCAACAAAAGAGAACTGACCAGCAGTGAATGCACGCGCAATCTGGAAATTGCAGAGGAGGTCACTGCCACAAAGCAAGTGTGGGCCAAGGAAATGCGCTAGAGCTTCACGGTGCCTGTTTGACATAGATCAAGAGGGGATGCAGCTTAGCATGCTGCATTTTGTCGCCAAGATCACGCTCCATTGCAATACATTTTCATGGAGAGATGGCCACAAACTGCTGAGGCGTCAAGAGTCAGTGCTTGGAGTGCGCTCGCGGCCAGCCAAAAAAATATTAAAAAACTGCCTGATATTGAGCAGAAGGCATCTTCAGTGCTGAGCGCCCGATGGTGCAACCAAAGCAAGGTCCTACGTGGGGCCAGGCCCTACACACACTGCGCATGCTCGGAGACTGGAGTTAAATGGATGGGCCGAGCAGCAGCGTAACCATAAAGAAGGTATGGCCCAGTCCACAATGCGAAAGTCACTAGCCAAATCTTCAAAGCGGTAGAGATAAGATCCGCAACCAATAGACTCCAAACGGGTCCAAAAAGGAGCTTTGCAATAATGCGCTCACCAAGAAAGTTGCCAATCATGAGCAGATTACTAATTAAGAAGCCAATGAATGACGCCACGGGCCCAAGAAGATGAACCGACCCGCATCGATGGTGCAATGCATCGCACAAGGCTATAAAGCTGCTGTCTGGACACATAAAAAAATGACCTCCACGTGGGCTATTTGGAGTCTGCACTCAAAAAAGTAGTTCGCCAACCAATCAACCAATCTCCATAATGAATGCCAACAAGCGAGATATGGATGAAACGTCTACCACACAAACAAAAAACAATGCCGGCGACGGTCCACAGGTAACCACCGAGCCACTAAGTAACCTCCGGAAATAAGACACTTCTCAAAGAAGTTGGCGTCGGGAATTAGTGCCTGGAATGCACTGTTGACTGGGCCAAACTGAGTTAAGGGCAGACTGTGTTCGGAGTGCTCGTGTGACTCAAGATGGGTGCGCAAATCTTCAGCAAGAGCGGTTCAGAATAGTTGAGGAACTCGGGCCTTATACACCCACAGAGCATCCTTGCTATTTGCTTCAAACAGGACAAATGCGCTGGCTAATAAACGATCACCCCTTTACATAGTGCGCTGTCCATAAAGGCTGGTGGATGCAAGAACCGCTGGGGATAAAGCCATACGCCAAGGAGAAGACTCCAATAATTAAACTGGTCAACTCAAATTTGGGCAAAGTAAAAATCAGACTACCATTGACAGAAAGGGAACCTCTGGTTCAAATGAACGAGGCTGTCGAATAGAAAGTGGGTAAATCAGACCATCTATATATGACTTGCAACAAGGATATATGCCCAGTCTAGAAAATACAATGGTGAGCAGAATGATTTAACACAAAACTTGCCAACACAGACTGCAGATCTAGCAGAGAAACCAGGGACCTCAAAACTCAAAACAAAAAAAATATCTAAACTAGAAGGAATTGTAAGACTGTTGCTTTGATACCATGCTAGGATAAACTATCCTATACCTAGGAGCCAGTCTACAGACATCCTCCAAAACAGAGATATTATCAACACTAGATTGTATTGAGATAATGTATTGAGGTATTGAGGTACTGAGGTGATTACAAAGGTACAAAGGCTCTGCTTATATAGGCAAGAGTAGATAGGAAATATGGACATGGTTGAGGCAAGTGTCTCAACCTGGAGGAAGGAAAGTTCTGATAGAACTTAACAATATCCTCTGAGATAAGGTGGAGTCCAAGTTGGACTCAATAATATCCATCTACCCAATTAATAAATGTACCTAAGTAAACTTAAGTAAAGAGTAAACAGTGAACTATTTACTCCAACATAACCCATATTTATATATTGCTTAAAAACTGACCTATGGTGGGGAGAAATTAATATTCCAAGAGTAGATGAAATATGACTACTACTAGAGGGTGTTTTTTGGGATTATAATTCCAACACTCCCCAATAACAACTACTACCATGTAGAGGTCCCAAGTAATCTCTTTGATACATGAAACTTTCTTTTCCTAGTCCTTTGGAGAAGATGTCTACACATTGATGATTGTACTTACAAATTTCAAATAAGTTGTGTCATTGTTGATCAAATCTTTGATGAAATGGTATCTAGTGCCAATATGCTTACTCCTTTTCTAAAATAAAAAATTCTTGGATAGTTTTATTGTTGAACTATTGTCATGATAAATCTTCATTTTCTTTTATTCAGGCTTCAAATCTCTCAACACTCTTTTCATCTAATTTTTTTGGCATGATGCTCTTATTATTGCCTTATGCATTGCTTTAACTAGTGAAAGTGTGACCATATTGTTTCTTGGATAGTCCTAATGCCACACCTATTGTAAAAAGAAAGACACAATCAAATATACTCTTCCTTTCATCAATGAAATATACACAACCACATGCTTAATATATTACATCTAACCTTGTCACTATTAAGCACATAGAATTTCAAACAAGTCTTTTACACAATGTTAATTCAATATTAGATGCTTTATCATCCCTTCTTAAATTCAATCTTATTATAGTTGGCATTGGTGCCAATTTACAATTTATTCTTTTGAACCTTTAAAAAATTTACATTTTGAGAGATGAATATACTATTTTCATTTTGATTTATTTCAATGCCAATAACATATTTTATTAGACCCAAATTAGTCATTTCAAATCCCTTCTCCATGGTTCCACTGAATAATTCACAATTGCTAAGTCATATGTGAATATTAAGTCATTGATATAAAAACATACAATTATGATTTCACCTTTTTCATTCATCTTTGTATATATAATAAAGGATCATTGTATAACTTATTGAATTCATTCTTTGTCGGATAAAAATAAATTATGTTATAGTCTAGGACCTTGCTTAAGCCGATGTAGTTATTTCTTGAGTTTGTAGGTTATGTGTTTGTAGGCTATGATTTGATATTCTAGTCTCTCTCTCTCTCTCTCTCTCTCTCTCTCTCTCTCTCTCTCTCTCTCTCTCTCTC
>MU223680.1:741915-788246 GCA_018584345.1 Thuja plicata | reverse complement strand
TCTAATATAATATTTAATATATATAATATATAATTCAATATATAATAGATATTATATAATATTTAATATATATAATTCAATATATAATATTTAATAGATAATATTTAATATATAATATTCAATATATGATATTTAATATATAATATTTAATATATAATTCAATATATAATATTTAATATATAATATTCAATATTTAATATTTAATATATAATTCAATATATAATAGATATTATATATTATCTAATATATATATATAATATATAACATCATATGAAGTATGGAGAAAGGGGAGGGAAAGAGGGAGAAAGGGGAGGGAAAATTAAAAATTAAAAATTCTATCGGCTTTATCGGGTACCCGAAAATATCGGGTACTAGATTAGGCTCGGTATTGCTTTGTTCACCATACCTACCTGGTCAACTCTTCAAATGTCTCAAAAATATGTTTTTCCCCTGTTTCTCTGAGTTCCAGACTTCGACCATGTAGCTGACGACTTTTTTTGACCCGAATTTGATGAAACAAAAAGGGTATCTTAAGGAGATTATCATATTTCTATCGATATAATTGCTATCAAATTTTGAATTCGGTAAGTAATTATTAGTTATTTTCCAATTGAGTTACCTCTAAAGTGCTGATTTATATACTGATTAAAAAATGGCTATAACTTTCAGATGGTATAACATTTTTGAAAACTAAAAAATGCGTCACATTCTATGCTTCGCCTACTATAAGAAAAAAAATTATTTTTTTTGAATTTGGTAAATTTTTCAATGAGTTAAGGTGGTCAGACAAGGGAGTTTTTTTATTTTGAAAATGTTGTAGCAGATAATTCATAATTAATTATTTTTTTAGCATAAAAATTACACAAAAATATGCGTCACATCTGGGAAGGAGTCTACTACTTATATATAAAATCTTATAAAAACATATTATCATTTGATTATGATTTAAGGTGGTCAGACATACACCTACTTCTTATTTTTTTCCTGAAATTTTTGTACTGCTGCATTGAAATCTATACTTTTCACCAATCATATTAACTTTTTTTCAAAAAAGACCTAGTAGTTTAGAAACTAAATTCAATTTCCTATAGATTCTATTTTTACAACTTTTTGATATTAAGTTGATAGCTAGTTCAAATTTTCACATCAAGTTGACTAACCCTGATTTTGCTGATTTTTCATTGCCACTTAAGGGCATAGTTTGGCCCCCCATGATCTTGCACATACCCTTTAGCAATGTGTTTTGTAACCTTTAACAGGGTTGGCTGCTAATAGAGCTCACTTTAGAAGAGTAAAAAATTGATAGCATGTTATTGGTAGTTTTTTCGAAATTGGGTTTCCACGTTGGTGTCAACTTGTGTGAATGTTTATGTTTTGTTTCACTGTTAAGTTTCTGCAAGCTGATTACATTTGAACAGTAAATATGCATATGTATGTTGTTGATTTATGCTATTCCTATCGAGAAGATCTGATTTGTTCAAAGTGGTATAAAGTTTAATTTGGTACATCTATACCCAAGGATAACTGATTCACCCCCCTCTCAATTATTCTAAATTCATTCTAAGAATTGGTATCAAAGCTTTAGTCTCTTGAAAATAGTTTGAAGGTACTTGGAGCAAAAGATCAAGATGTATAAAAAGGAGGTACTGAAGTTGAACAAAGATAATTTCCCTGCATGGAAAAGTTTGATGAAATTGTATCTGGCTGGTATTGGTGATTCTGCTAAGCACTATGTTGAACATGATTATGTAGCCCCGACTACACCTGCTATAGCTGCACAGTTAAGAGAAAACCAGGAACACAATCAAGCAATGTTGGAGTTTGCATCATCTCTGAACTATCATGAGTTTGAAGACATGAAGAATTGTACAACTACAAAGAAAATTTGGGATGTCCTTGCAACCATCTATGGAAGTGATACAAATGTACTGAGAGACAAATCTGAAAGTTTAAGAGGTAAGTTTGATGAAATGAAAATGCAAAAAGGAGAAAATATAGTTCAATATTATGGTAGGATAAAGGAAGTTGTAAATGCTATCAAAGGAGCTAAGGGAACCATTGATGATAACACCATTGTGATCAAGGTACTGAGAACTCTTCTTCCTATATTTTCTATTAGAGTCTCTGCATTTCAAGAGTTAAGATGTACTCCTAATAATAATTTGACTTTGGAAGGTCTGGTAGGTAGAATTACTGCATGTGAGATGTGAAATTTTGATAATTACACTCCACAAGCTATTAAATCTGCTGTGAATAGTGACATCGACACTACAGATGATGATCTAGAATAACTCAAGTAACTCATGGAAAAAAGAGTGTTTAGAGGAAAAGGAAAATTTAAAGGTAAACTTCCTATCATTTGTTTTTCATGTAACAAAGTAGGTCATATTGCTGCAAGATGTCTTGATAAGAATGATAAAGATGAAAGAAGAGATAAAAAGTATAAAGACAGAAAGGATGATCGAGACTTTAGAAAGTATAAAGATTAAAAAGATAAAGGTAAGAAATCATGTTATATAGCTAAAGAAGATTCTGACAGTGAAACTGACAATTCTGATGAACATGATATAGAAGTCGTGTATGTTTATATGAAAGATGATTCTGATGATGATGAGAAAACTGCACTAATTTATTATATGTGTAAAGGTGACTATTAGATTGTTGACAATGGTTGTTCACATCACATGACTGGTGATAAAGATAAATTTGAAACCATAGATCAGTGTAAAGGTGGTTATGTTAAATTTGGTAATGATGAACCATGTCTTGTTAAGGGGAAAGGATCAATTAACTTGACTGACAAGATCAGATGTGACAATGTATATTGGGTTGATGATCTTAATTATAATTTATTGAGTGTTGCACAGCTGAATAGTTCTGGTTACGGAGTTGAATTCCATCACAAGAAGGAAAATATCTATGATGCCACTAGAGAGTTAGTTGGAAGTGGTGAGAAAACAAAAGGTAACTTGTTCTGTCTAGACTTAGCTGATGAGACATTCTTGTTTGCACAATGTAATGATGTTTGGTTATGGAATAAAAGGTTGTGTCATGTAAAACTTGATAACTTGGTAAGCATAAGCATATTAAAAAAGGTTAGAGGGCTGCCTAAGTTAAAGAAACCTAAAAATGCAACATGCAAACAATGTCAATTAGGAAAAATGACTAAATCTAGTTTCAAAAGCAAGACTCATACTTCTGAGGGAATTCTGGAATTGGTTCATACTGTCCTTTGTGGTCCTATTGGTGAGAAAAGTTACTGTGGAGATAGATAATTTATTGTATTTGTTGATGATTACTCAAGAATGATAACTGTTATGTTTCCTAAAGAAAAATCTGATGCATTCCAATTATTTAAGTGGTACTAGGCAAAAGTTGAAAAGGACATAGGTAAAAGCCTGAAATGTTTAATATTTGATAGAGGAGGTGAGTTTATTTCTCATGAGTTTAACAGGTTCTGCAATGACCGAGGGATAAAAAGACAGATTTCTGCACCTAGGACACCACCACAAAATAGTATTGCTGAGAGAATAAACAAATCTATCATGGATTGTGCAAGAACACTAATGATAGAGAAAAATGTTGCACAAAAATATTGGAGAGAAGTTGTAAGTACAACATTTTATACCCTGAATAGAGTACAAGTCAAGAAAGGTACTAATGCTACACCTTATGAGCTATGGTATGGATATGCAGCTAATGTAAGATATTTCAAAGTTTTTGGAAGAAAATGTTTCATACTGAAGGATAAAAGAAATGGAAAACTTGATGCTAAAGGGGAAGAAGGCATATTTCTTGGTTATTCAACTAAAAGTAAAGCTTACAAGTGTTTGAATTCTAACACTAACAAAATTATGGAAAGTGCAAATGTTAGAATTGATGAGTATGCAGAAAGAAATGAAGTTGAAAGCACACAAGAACCTGAAATTTACAAATCATTTGTCTATATAGACGAGGAAGATTCTAGTGTATTACCTGAACCTAAGAAAGAGGCTGTCGAGCAACAGCTAGCACCTGTCGAGTCACAAAATGAAGTTGTCGGGAAACATGAGTTTGCCAAGCCATCTGATGGAGATGCCGAGTCACATAATCAACCTAAATTGAACGTGAATGATCAACCTAAAGCATAAAAAGAACCTACTCTAGCAAACTATGTAAGATGACACCATAAACCTGATCAAATCATAGGATCAAAGAATGCTGCAGTTATGAAAAGAAGTAAGTTGAGAGAAGATACATGCTTGTTATGTGATTTTGAGCCTAAAACAGTAAAAGATGCCTTAGACAATGAAGATTGGATACAAGTCATGAATGAAGAAATTGAATAGATTGAGAAGAATGTAATTAGTACTAAGTGGGTATTCAGAAAAAAGATGAATGAACATGGAGAGGTAACAAGGAAAAAAGCTAGACCGGTATGCAAAGGTTATGCACAAGAGGAAGGAATTGATTATGGAGAAATATTCACCCCAGTTGCAAGATTGGAAGGAGTAAGAACATTACTTGCATAAGCAGCCTACAAAGGTTTTAAAGTCTATCAAATGGATGTAAAGTCAACATTTTTAAATGGGATATTAGAAGAAGAAGTATACATTGAACAAGATGATGGATTTGTTGACCCAAGCAAGAAGAACATGGTTTGTAGATTACACAAGGCACTATATGTACTAAGGAAAGCACCAAGAGAATGGTATGAGAGATTGCACAATTATTTGCTAAAGATTGGATTTGCAAGAACCAATCACAACAACAATCTATATTTGAAGACGAAGCAAAAAAAGGTACTTTATTGGTTGAATTTTTTGTTGATGACATTATATTTAGTGGACAAGATGTGCTATGTCAAGCATTTGCAAAGGAGATACAAACTGAATTTGAGATGTCTATGTTTGGCGAGATAAATTTTTTTGTTGGATTACAAATATATCAGATGAAGAATGGTATCTATATTACTCAATCAAAATATGTCAAGGAGATACTAAAATTTTTTGGAATGGAAGATTCAAAACCAGGGAGTACACCCATGGTTACTAGACAGAAGTTAACAAAAAATGATGATACAAAAGAAGTGAATCAAACCCTTTACAGGTCAATGATTGGAAAACTACAATATGTCATACATAGTAGACCTGATATTGCACTGGCTGTTGGTATTGTTGCAATATTTTCTGCCAATCCCAAGGAAACTCATATAATGATAGTAAAAATAATTGAGATATTTGAAAGGAACAGATGATTAAGGTCTGTATTACAAAAAGAACGACAATTTTGTACTCAAAGTCTATACTGATTCTGTTTGGGCCAGAAATTTGGATGATAGAAAAAGCACCACAGGTGGAGCATTTCTTTTAGGAAAAATATTAGTTTCATGGACAAGAAAGAAACATAATTGCACCTCACAATCTATAGCTAAAGCTGAGTATGTGGCAACAACAGTTAAATTTTCTAATATTGTGTGGTTGAAGATACTATTGAAACGTATGAAAGAAGAGATCATAGAACCAGTTGTTATATATTATGATAACACGAGTTCCATTAATATTTCTAAGAACCCTATAATGCAGTCTAAAACAAAGCATATAGCTATCAAGTATCATTACTTGAGGGAGCTAGTTTAGAAGAAGGAAGCGAGACTAGAAGATGTGAATACTAAGGAGCAATTAGCAGACATATTTACCAAGGCACTACCCAAGGATGCTCATGAGTATCTGTGAGGTAAATTAGGGGTAATTCCCCTAACTGAGGCTAATTAGTTTGAAAGGGTACTATTGCATCAAATGTTATATTCAGAACATTTGACACATTGATGCACATGCAGTCACACTTTAGGATGCTGCCTAAAGCTGTGAAAATAGACAAAGACATAAAAGAGGATTAGTCGTAAGAAAGATTACAGGAACAACATGATACATAGTTTAGAACAGAAGAATCTGCATGATGAAGATGTCAACGTCTTTGGCATTATTGTCAAAGAGGGAGAGATTAATAAAACAAAGATTACTGAAAAATAAATTAAGAGGGAGAGATTGTTGAAAAAGAGTTTACTAAAAGAGGGAGTCTACAGATGAACATAAACACAAAGATTTCAGTGTGATTACAAACATAGAAGGAGAAATGTTTTACAAGATGAGAATTAGAATGAAGCTAAAGACATTAATGAATATTTTTTCATATCAAGGAACATAGGTAGACTTTTGGATTTTATGGTAACTATGGTTGAAAATTATTTTTTTAAAGTTTAGTGTTGCCATCAATGCCAAAGAGGGAGATTGTTGGAAAGACTACAATGGAAACAACTATTTTTTTGTCATTGATGTCAAACCTTAATTGGTGAGACTATTGCTATCTGTTTGAGTACCATATCTATTGATTGATAAAGACAAGGATAAAAATAAGAACAAGTGAAATGGTTGAGTTATGGGAAATCACAAGGGTATTTGATCAGTTGGCACATTGGAAAAGTAATGTGTTATTTATCTTTTGATGACCGTTTACTGAGAATAATTTATGTTGAGTGAAGTTTGTGATGACCGAGCACCAGTAAATTGCCGAGGAAACTAGTGATGACTGAGCAGAAGAACACAGTGTTGGCCGAGCAACAGTATTTTGGTAATTGTTGAGATTTGAGATCTTTGGCCGACATAATTGATTTTGTTGGGATATGTGAAGTTAAGTAAGGATAAGAATTATTGGCCCACACTATTTAGTTGCACAGGTAACTATAATTAATGCATGGATCCAAGATTTAATTAGTGGTTGCTTTGGAGAAGTAAATTAAATTTAAAGATGGAAAGATCGATTGGATTTGACGTAACCTAAGATCTACAATCTTGATTAAGTGGCAAAATATTTATCTGACCTAAATGAAGCGGTATAAGATAACCTCAAGGGGCTATTCATGGTGTGGATGTAAGAAGTGTATGCATGAGGATTACATAGTTAATTGAGTGATTGGCATGGTCTAGCAGAGAAGGTTGAACAAAGAAGTAGAGAGCTACGAGAGTGATTTCTTGATAGATTTCCAAGTAGATCTGATAATTGAAAAGAGAATGGAGGCCACTCAGTGAATTAGCATTAAAGATGAATTGGATCTGGATTTATAAAGTAAGTTGTATGTACCAGATCACACCTGCTGATTACTTTCTAACCATTGTATCAGTCAAAATCATTTAACCATGTTGACCTAACAGTCATTGTGTAAATCCTTTGAGAAAGGTGACATTCAGGTGGAATGTTCTAAGTCCTCTAACAAGGACACCTCTGATAGGGTGATTAAATCCTTTAACTAGGCCACATTTAGCAATGTGTTTTGTAACCTTTAACAGGGTTGGCTCCTAACAGAGCTCACTTCAAAAGAGTGAAAACTTGATAGCATGTTATTGGTGGTTTTTCCCAAATTGGGTTTCCATATTAAATACTGGTGTCATTTTGTGTGAATGTTTGTGTTGTATTTTACTATTAAGTTTCTGCAAGCTGATTGCATTTTAACAGTAAAACTGCATATGTATGTTGTTGATTTATGCTATTGCTACCGAGAAGATCTGAGTTGTTCAAAGTGGTATAAAGTTTAATTTGGTACATCTAGATGTGAGGATAAATGATTCACCCCCTCTCAGTTATTCTAAATTGATTCTAACGGTCCTTTGCTTGAGAAAGAATAATTAGGCACTCCAATGGTGTTCCTCTTCATAGCTTTCTTTGCTAGCCTTTGAGAGTATGGTGTGTCATTATGCATGGGTTTCCCATGAAAGGAATAATTCTCTTATTTCTTCTTATACCTAGAAGATGACCCTCTTGAACTAGGAGGAGGAGAAGGAGAAAGAGGAGTTTTAGGCTTCTAATCATTATTCCCCTTAGGCTTATAGGGATACCTATATGAAGGCTTACCTCTAGAAGATGAATCTATTTGTTGCTTCTTGTAATTTCCCTCGCCCTTAGGAGATTGAGCCATCAAGGAATTCCTCTTAGGAAGAGTATTCATTTAAACTAACTTGGCTTCCTCCCTAGTTAATCTATCAATTTTTTTTTAAATGAGGGAATCTTATGATCTTCTCTCATAACATCCAGAATAGAATAGAAGGTAGAGGCAAATAGTTGAAAATAAACTCTAAGCTTTGAGAATATTAAGGAAATACACTCCTTGTCCTCTTTTTCATGACCACAACCTTTCAACTGAGACAAAATGGACTTAAATTGTGCAAGGAAATGGTAAATAGTAGGAAATGAATATGGGGAAAGAGAAATGAGTTTGGATTGAAGTTACAAGATTTTTGAATTGGTTCACCTTACTATACAACCCTGTAGGGTTATCCCATTCTTCTTTTGGTGTTGTACACTCAACAATGTGAAACAATAAGTTATTTGCCACATGGAGACTGATGAGTCTTTTTGCCTCATCCATTTTATTTCTATGAACAAACTTCTCAAATTCCTTTGTCGAATTTGGTTGGTCATCTTCCAAGAGTTTCCAAAGACCTCAAGATTGTAACAATTGTATAATTTTGAGCTTCCATGTGTGATGGTTGTGTGGGGTGAGAAACTCAATTTTAGGGTTTGACATGTTGGATAAGGGCAAAAAAATTACTAATGTTTTTGATTAAGGTAACAATAGGTTTTGAAGGGGCCCCAAAACCCTTTACAAGATACCAAAAGATAGACAACGAAGGACAAAGAAACAACTAACTGTCAAAAGAGACAGAAAACCAAGAGAGGGCTAAACCCCAGATTTAACAAAAGATTACATTAAAAAATATCAAAACATAAACTAAAACAAGCTCCCAGTAGATGAAAAGCCAAAAAAACTTCCAACAACCCAAACTAAATAGCTTCCAGTTGATCCTCCAGCACCTGAACTTCAACAATCTACAGCTCCATACTCTGAAACGAGTCCCGTAGTTTCTTGCTATCTTGAGTTTGGACTTGGGCTTTCTTTTTAGTATTGGAATGAGTCCTAGATCCAAGGCCTTAAGTTTCCACTTCCTGAGGGCTATCTTCCTCCTACCTAGCCTTGTCACAATCATTACCATCTAGAAGGGTATATAATGATTTTAGATTATCCATGGAATTATTCATACCCATTTTTCTAACAACAGTAAGCTTTTTTTATGAGAACCTTGTTGTTATTAATCTTATCATTAATTTTTCTGAGCTTGTTATCAACCAAAGTATTGATCTTGGTATCCATATTGTTTACCTTATCAAAAAAATTATGCCCCTGCTGATACATAGTAGCATCATTGCGCATTTTATCAATAATTTCCTCCAATAGTGCAGTCATATCCTCTAGATTCTTATAGTTATCCTTGATCTCCTTTATGTCATCATGAATCCACTTATCCATGTTATAGCTATTCTCTACTTTTTTACCTGCGATTTGCAAAAAAGAAATATTTTCTGCCCTTTTGACATTGGCTTGTCTGTCACAAAGATCATCCTCAAGGCTCCTCTTGCTATAGACATTTTTGTATTATGGGTCACCTTTCAAGTTATCCTGACTATCATCAGGCTTCTCATTGTCAATGTTATTTTTCTCATTTTTCTCTGTTTCCTTGTTGAGGATGATATCCTCCTCAGTGTTCTCCATTTTTCCTTTGTCATTCTCCAAATCCCCTATTTCCTTATGGTGATCAATAAGGTCTTGAATCTGGTCTTCCCCATCTTCAATGTTATGAATGTGATCATCAATGTGGGTTTCAGTATCCCCCGACTCCCTCTGAGACTCTAGAGTGTCCTTCTTTTGATCCTCATCACTATCCTTATTTACAGTGTGGTCTTCAATGTGGGAGTCTATCACATTGTCAATTTCTTCCTTTATATCCTCCAAATTTTTGTTCTCTATATTTTGGGTCTCCTCAAGAGCATCTTTAACACTTGGAGACACATTGGGCATCATTTCTTCATTTTTATGCAACTTCCCAGTAAAAACCTCATCCTTAGATGACACAATTTCTTGTTCATCATCCATTTTCATTCCCTCAATATCATCATAAATTGATAGAGATATATCCACTTCAATAGCCCGCCTTTGCGGATTTTTTTAGCAATTTCTTTACTAGGGCTCTTACCCTTAGCCTGCTACAAACCTTTTCTCTTAGTATTCACAATACTTTTGGGAATGGGGTTGGGGATATGGTTCTTGACATAGTCAGTAATCAACATGATTAATACCTCATGTAACATAGGGGAAGACTTACTCCTATGGTCACTGATGCTCTGGTTGAGTGAGATTAAGAGAAAGAAGGGAAAACAAACCCTAATATTATGATGGAAATGGTTTACCATAACAAAATGATAATTATAAACCTTAAAATACCTATCGTCCAATGTGAAGTACTCCATGATAGCCCAAATCACAAATGCCCAGATCCACTTGATATTTGACAGGTTCACATAATCATTGTCACCCTTCACAAGCATAGCCCTTTCTTTTTCAGTCTTAGGGAATTTTATATAGCCCTTTTTTCCTTCTTTTTTATCTTTTAGAAAATTCTTCCCGTCCTTCAGAAGGCCATTAATTTCAGCAATTTGGTCCAAAGTGAGCTTGAGAGATTTTCCCAAGATATTGACAGTGTCGTTCTCCCATCCCTTTACAAAGGCTTTTGTCACCTCCTTGTCCTTTCCATGGAGCCGCTTCAAATATTTATGAACATTACCCTTCTTAAGCTTGTTCCACACATCTTTTTCTTCCCTCCATTTACACTCCGCAGGCTCTTCTCTCTTCAAATCTCCACCCATGTCTTCTTCTTCTACATTTCAAATTCTTGTACTGCTCTATTTCATACTAGTATTAATATCACAATGAAACACGATATTCAAAATGACAGAGCACTTAATGATAACCCAAAGACCTTGTGTCTTAATTAAGTTATCAGTTATTTGATGTTTTACAATGCGCGACGCCGTCACCGTACCCCTAATCAAAACATCATTAATTGGGATGATTAATGCGAATCACCTCACCTGCCTTATCATTGAGCCTATCATAATTAAGTAATAACTCCACCTCATTATTAATTCTTGCATTCCCATGCTACTTGCATGTGATATCTTTCTTAACTCCAATGTTAGCTAGACAATCAGCCACTTGATTTGTTTCCCAAAAATAATGAGAAACATAAAAAGATTTGAATTTTGAAGCCACATTTATAATCTTAGTAATGATATTTTCTATGGTCCAAGAAGCTTTATTCTTGCCTCTAATGTTATTAATGATATTTAGTGAATCTCCCTCCAGCCAAAATTTTTCACATCCCATATCCTCTGCCAGCAATATAATGTTTAGAGCTTTCATAACTTTGGCCCTATGGTTAGATTGTGTTCCCAAAGGAGAAGTAATGGCCCCAATACTATTACCATTCTGGTCTCTAATTACTCTACCTCCTCCAGCAATACCTGGGTTTCCCTTTGCAGCCCCGTCAAAGTTATCTTTTACCCAACCTTCAGGAGGCAATGTCCAAGTTGCCAGAGATCTTTGATTGATTTGATTTTTATTACTGTCACTTTTCTTCTTACCTAATCCCTCAAGTTTTGAACTAGAGAAATTTTCTTCCAGCACCCTAGAAATTTGATTTCCAACCACTTCAGGAGAAGCCTTCTTTTCTCAAAATTTTTTGTTGTTGCGCTCTTTCCAAATTCTCTAGCAGAAATGAGGAGGAATGAGGAGCCATAGGTCTTTATCAATAAAGTTTTAAGGTGGGTAACTCCATTGAGAAACAAAATCCTACTAGAAAAAAGGAAAACACCAGTAGATGTGCCATTTTCTAAAAATGATCTGCCATACCTTACGAGGGAAAGGACAATGGAGCATGATATGATCACAAGATTTAGAATTTTCAAAGCAAAGACTACGTCTATTAACAATGTATATACCCCTCCTAGTGAGGTTATCAAGAGTCAATGGTTTGTTCTGAATTAAGAGCCAATAGAAGTTAATTTTAGGTATGAGATTTTTGTACCTAACAAAAGAGAAAGGATGCCTTTCCTCTCTCTCTGAAAGAATATTAATAGTAGAGGCCACAATGTACTTCCCATCAGAAGTAGGATTCTGCACAACTGAGTCCTTAATGTTATCTTTTATGTGCCAGGTCTGCATCTCATACTAGAGGGAAATGAGACTAGCATCAATATCTCCCAGGTTCTTCCAACTACTTTCTTGTCAGTAATCAGTAACTTTGGTGCCAATGGCTTCTTTTCTTCTTTCAATAATTTCTTTCCATACTTGATTAGTTGATAGAGACACTGAATGGATCCATTTGTCATCCCAGAACTCAATTCTACAACCATCTCCCAGCTTCCATCTTTTTCCTTTCACAGTAAGATCCTTAGTTGATTTTATACTATTCCAGATGAAAGAACCATTAGTGTTGTTGTCTTCCACTATAAAGTCCTCCAAAGAATTGTTGCGAAAGAGATACTTACTTTGAATGATAGAGTTCCACTCTTTTTGATCTCCATAAATCCTCCACAACTATTTAGCCATGAGGGCTTTATTAACTTTTTTAATATTCCTCAACCCAAGGCCTCCCAGCTTTTTAGGTCTAGAAACTTTTGGCCATGACACTAGACTCATTCTTTTCTTTTCCTCAACCCCAGACCTGAAGAATCTTTTCTAAATTTTTTTCAATTTCATTAGTAATTTTATGGGGGGTTTTAAATAAGCGCATAGCATAAAATGGGAGGTTCGGGAGGGTAGATTTCAGAATTTGGAGTTTTCCAGCATTGTTGAGAAGCACCCCTTTCCAACCACCAAATTTTTTGTTATATCTATCAATAAGAGTATGCCAGAAACATTCAGGAGGATTGGAGAAGAGGGGCAGTCCTAGGTAAGAAGAGGGGAGTTTTCCAATAGTAAAACCAAGAATAGTAGACATTTTTATTTGTCTATTTTTAGGGGTATTAATAAATAATATGGAACTCTTATTCCAATTGACAAGCTGACCGGTAGCCTACCGGTCAGTATAGATAGATAGTCCTTTCTTCAAGTTTCTGGCCTCTTTAATTGTTGACTCTCCCATAATAAGAGTGTCATCCACAATTTTCTCATGAGAGAAAATGAGTCTAGCTGAGGAAGGTTGAATACCTTTTATTTCCCCTTTTTCTACCATCTTATGAATATACCTCCCAAGGCACTCAACAAGAATATCAAAGAGGATAGGAGATATAGGATATCCTTGTCTAAAGCCTCTGGAAGGTTTACAAAAGGGAGAAGATCCCGCATTAACAATGACAAAGGAGGAGATAGTAGTAACAAGTTGCATGATAATTTTGATTACCCCATTGTGAAAGCCAAAAGATGCCAACACCATTTGCAAAAAATGCCAATCAACTCTGTTGTAAGCCTTTGAGAGGTCCAATTTCATCATGAAGCCCTATTTTTTAGCCTTCTCCAGAGAATGGATATTCTCATGAGCCACAATGATAGAATCGAGGATTTGTCTCCTAGGGACAAATCCATTCTACTAAGGGGATATAATATTTGGTAGCAGCTAGAGGAGTCTGGAGGTAATAAATTTGGACATGATTTTGTAAAGAGAGTTGCATAGGATGATAGGTCTAAATTCTTCCACCATGTTAGATCTAGGTTTCTTAGGAATCAGGACCAGGAAAGTTGCATTTAATTCCTTGAGAAGACACTGTGACCCAAAGAATTCTTTTACAACTACCTAAACATCTTGACTAATAATATCCCAGTACTGCTGGAAGAACATCATAGGGAAGCCATCAAGACCTGGAGATTTTTCTCCTTTGAAAGAGAAAACAACATTTTTGATCTTCATATTAGAATGGATAGCTTGGAGCATCTTGTTAGAAGCTTCATCTACCTGCTTAGGGATAGAATTAAGAATTTATTCCTGATTAGGTCTATCCAAATTATTATCCTTTGCAAGTATCTCTAAGTAGTATCTAACCATTTCAGATCTGATTTCCTCCTCCTTTCGGATAGTTTTCCCTTTGGAATGGAGATTAGTTATCCTTTTAATAGCTTTGTATTTCAAAGCCGTCATATGAAAAAATCTAGTTATTTTTTCCCCTGCCTTGATCCAAAGAGCTCTATATCCCTGTCACCAGAAAGCCTCCTTGGATATAATATTATGATAATCAACAATCATAATGTTTTCCTTGCTTTTAGTTTCCTCTGAAAGACTCTCTTTCTGGATGTTGTTCTGAATTTCCTTTATATCATTCTGCAACTTACCTTTTTGACTGAAAATATCCCTAAACACTTCCTTGTTCCATATGTTCAAATTTATTTTAAAGGTGTTAAGTTTCTTAGCCATTCTATACATTGCTCCCCCTTCCACTGTGTACTTCCACCATTCCTGAATTTTTTCTTCTAGGTTAGGGTGAGCCATCCACATTCTTTCAAATCTAAAGGGAAAGTTCTTTCTTCTCTAGATCTGATTGATGTTTAGGGTTATTGGATAGTGATCAAATCCAACACGAAGCTCGGCTAAAAGAGTGCAGTAATACCTATCAAACCAGTCATTGGTTAAGAGAGCTCTATCTAGTTTAACCTGAATTAAGTCTTTCCCAGTACCTCTATTAGACCAGGTATAGTCAATGCCCTCCAAGTCAATATCTAACAGAGATTTCTCATTGATAAATTCCATAAGGTCAGATCTAATATGAAGTTGGAAGAGATTCCCTCCCATTTTTTCCTCATTCTTGAGTGGAGTGTTGAAATCTCCCATAATCATCCTGCTAGTTTGTTGGAACAGACTATGGAGAACTTCCAGTCTTTGCATATAGTTTTGTCTACCACCTCTAGTGTTAGGGGCATAAAAATTGATCATATTCCAGCAATATTTATCCTTAAGATAAGTTATTTTAACCAAAAGAATGTTTTTTTCACTATGAATTAAGTTGCACACAACATTTTTATTATTCCAGAATATCCCTATTCCTCCTGAAGCTCCATCTGAATCACCACCTAGACTTTCATAACCTTTAGAAACATGCATTCTTTCCAGTTTCTCTTTAGTCATTTTAGTTTCTTGAATTAGAAGAATATTAGGTTTACTATCTCTAACCATATTCCTAAGAACATCTTGTTTATGGAGGCTATTTAGCCCTCTTATATTCCAAGATATGACTTTCATCTTAAAGACTCGGGGAACATATTTTGGGGATGGTACGTTGTTTTCCATCCGCGATATTCTATTTTGCTTCCTGTTCTCTTTTCTTCTTTTGTGATTCCCTTCCTCTCTTACTCTTAGGAGTACCGACATCAACCTTCATTTTTCTTCTAGTTTGAACTCCCCCTAGGATGTGATTTTCTAGTTTTTTGGTCAATTCACATGAATTACTGTTGTTTTGGTCTACTTTTTTTCCAGAAGATTTGTTGGAGCTTTTATGGTTCTTGAACTATGACCAAGGAGCTTCTTGACTGACCACGTCTGAATTCAAGAAAGGCTCTTGGTTTTCTTCACCCCACAAATCAGCAATGGAGGAAAGAGAGTCATCGTCACTATCTTCTGAAGAGGTCCCGTTGGGATCAATTTCCCCTCTAATTCTGACATTGGGAATGGGAGGCCCAGAAGAAGATGGAGGAATGTTTTCTGAGCTAATCAAGATGGTTTCATTATTAGAATCTTCTAATCCCTTCACCTTAGATTGACACTGTTCTTGACAAGATTCGGTGATAAATTGATCAAAATCATTCTTTTTATTCAAAGTGTTTAGGTTTTCTATTTGCATCATTGCTTCTAATTCATTGGTAGGTTGATCCGGATTAGTTTGGATTGCTAGAATAACCTCAGACTGATTACTATTCTCCTTTTCTATACTGTTCTCCTGATGATCATGATTAGCATTTTCTAAAGAACTTACAACAATATTGTTTTTCTGTTTCCATACCTTTTTAGGTTCCCTTTTCTATTCTTCTTTTTCCTTTGTTTTTTTAATTGGGCAATGTTTAGCCCAATGACCAACTTTTTTGTAGGAAAAAAAAGCAAAAGGAAGTGATTCATATTCAATAGATTGGATGTACTTACCCAGTTTGGAATTGATAGTAATGACCTCCAAGAGATCTTTCTTATGGTGTATGTTCACACATATTCTTGCATAGACTAGCATAGATTTGGCATCCATCATCGAATCAATCAAAAGTAGTTCCCCAAAAGCACTTGCTAGTCCAACAAAAACATCCTCATGCCAGTATTCTATTGGGAGACTAGGTAATCTCATGCAAACCAGGGCTAACTCAAATATCTCTGCATTTAGATCTAGATTCGTTACCCATTTTTGAAGAGCCAATGATGATTTTCCAAACATCCAAGGTCCTCCACATAGCACCTTTGATAAATCTTCCATATTTGAGAAAACAAATGAAAAAACCCCTTTGGCATTACTACTATGTCTACTTGTCCCTTGAGTTTCCATTTCTGATAGGTAAACTCCCTAACAATCTCAATATTAGGTCTTGTCCCCGTGAACTTACTGACGAGAGTAAGAGCCATCAAGGACACAGTATGGCCGACAAGGGGATCAGGGATTGTTATGCCAAAATAGCCCTTGCTGGTATCTGAGGTATTGCTAATTTTTTTGGAAAAAGAGGATTTTCCTAACAGTTTGATCCCAGATAGTGATGATCAACTTCCTTTGTGAAGACTCTTGTTTAGGGCTTGAACATTTGGATCAGTCAAGGAACCTTTAAATAAGCATTCTAGCCCACCATCTTGGAAGGGAGGATCCTTGACATCATCTGAATCTTTTGTTGAGCCCTCCTTTGTTGATCCTCCCACAGCCTGCTGATCCCCTGCAGCAGCGGATGCCAAGATTTCTCTAGCATCATGGTTTTCGCCATCACGAGAATTCAAATTCCTTCCTTCCCACCCTTTCTCTCTAGCTCCCACTCCCGCTCCCGCTCCTTCCATCTCATGAGAAAAAAAAACTAATGTTATTGGCACCCACCCAAAAGAAATACAATTTGATTTTAAAATTCCCAAATAATAGTTTTGCTTAGAGAGACAAGATAAGCCACTTTTAACTTCAAGCTAGTAGATCTATCATACAAAGGAATTTTTTTATAGAAATACATTTATCAAAACATAGTTCATCGAAGCAACTTTCAGATGATAAAATGGTTGTAGAAAACTGACTCCATTGGAAAACATTGCATCAATTTGAAAAATTAGGAACTTTTAGAATCAAAACTAGATTCTTGAGTGCTTCACATAACAATCTTCCTCCATATAATTCGATATCTCACAAAGGAACCAATGAAAATAAGTTTTAAATCTCATAAATCAATATGAACCCTTAAAAATTATCCATCTAATATGGAAAAAAACAATCCTTCCATGACACCATAAGCCCAAGACAAGGTTTTTGTAGGCTACTTCAATATGCACACCTTAGCATGCATGCTACCTCTAAATGCATAGTGCCTCACTGGTTAGGAAACTAAATATGTGGGCCTCCTTTTCGGTAACCTTTTGTATTTATATTTAGTGTTATGTTCTTAGTTTTAGGGTGGAGTTTTTGGATAGGTGTTTTGGGGATCTAGGGTTGTGATCCTCACATGTATGAGGACTATTCTATAACCTTTTCCAGATTGTATTGGCTGTAATCAGGAAGGCCTTATAGCTTGACATGTATGAAGTTTGATAAATTAATGAAAAGTATCTGCATTCCTCCTCTCCTTCTCTATGTTTTAGATTCCAATTTGTGTATCTGCAAGATGGTTTGGTTCTTGGGAGTTCCTTTGGCCCTAAGTACTAACCCTCATTTTTTCAAGTGGTATCAGAGTGAAGGTTAGATTTGGGGTTCCTTCTTATAAATCCTAGTTGGTTCATTTCTTATGCGGTATTATATTTCTATATGACCTACAATTTCAGAAGGTTTCAAGATGGTTCGAGGGAGATAAGAAGAAGATCCACACTGACCTGATACACTAAGAAAAATTGGTGCAAAATTAAAAGCTATTGAGACAACCTACTTCTGAGAAAGACATCTTGAGGATGTTAGTAATGTTGAAGTTAAGGAAGTGTAGGAGGAAGCTGGACCTAGACCTATAAAATATCAAGGGGAAGAAAGCTTCCTAAAATATTTTACAAGTTTGAACTCCACACCTCAGTTTAATACTCCTGAGTATAGTGGAAAGTTGGATTCAGATGAATTCATAGACTGGATAACCGAGATGGAGAAATACTTTGAGTATGCAAATATATTAGAGGAGAACAAGGTGAAGATTACAAGCACAAAGTTGAAAGTTCATGCATCCTTATGGTGGGAACATCTACAATTGGACTGAAAGAAGAAAGGTAAAGACAAGATCAAGGTACAGAATAATAACATAAATAAGTTGAAGGGAAATTTTATACCTTGTGATTATAATATTGACCTAGTTAGGAGAATGCAAAGTTTGAAGAAGAAATATATCTCTACAAAGGATTACACCGAGGAATTTTATAGGTTAGATATCAGATCTGGACATGTTGAAGACAAGGTGGAAATAATTGCAAGATACCTAAATGGCTTAAGGTATTCTATTCAAGAAATGATCATTTTGGTAAAGATGGAGAGTATTGAAGAGGCTTATCAGTTTGCCCTAAAAGATGAGGAGAAATTGAATAAAAGACACAACAAAAGACAAAGAGGAAGAGGTCATAGATTTCCTAGAGGAAGAGGTAAATCTTATGGTGAAAATAATAGATCTGATCAGGACAGGTTAGATCAAGATAAAGGCAAGATAGAGTAGAAAGTTGGAAGTTCATTTAGAGGAAGAGGAAATTACTCCTGGGGTGGATATAGTAGAAGAGGGTTCCAAGGAACTTGTTACAATTGTGGAGAAGAGGGACATAGATCATTTGAGTGTACACATTCAAGAAATAAAGTTGGTAGTAGAAGAAATGATTTGGTGCAAGAAGATTCACTAGATAAACCTGGAAAGGAAGGAAACTTGATGGTCAGAAGAATCTTGTCAAGTGAAAATAATAAGCAAGATCTGGTAAAGAAAAGTTTGGTCAAGACCAGATGCAGAGTTGTAGACCAAGTTAAGAAAATTATTATTGATAGTGGGAGTTCGTAGAATCTAGCATCCAAGGAGATGGTTACAAAGTTGTAGTTGGAAAGAATGAATCACCCAAAGACCTATAAATTTTCATGGATCAAGGATGAGCATACACTTATGGTAAGTGAACAATGATCTATGAATCTAAAAATTGGAAAGTATTATGATAAGGTGGTGTGTGATATTATGCCTATGGATTGTTGTCATATTTTGTTGGGAAGACCTTGGTAATAAGATATACATGCTATGTACATGATGGAAGATGTAACAAATATACTATTTCGGTTGATGGAAAGAGACAAATCCTTTTTCCTTTGGTTGAAGAATCTGAGGTATGTACATTTGTGAAATTGTGTTTGATGGAAGATAGATAGTTTGTTAAGGAACTAAAAAGAACTGATGTCTATTTTTCTTTGATTCCTTAAAAACCAAGAGAGAAAATTGAAGATAAAGTTCCTCCTGAAGTTGAGAATATTATCAGTGAGTACAAGGAGACCATTTAAGATAATGTACCTGATGGTTTACTACTGATGAGAGATATTAGTCATTGTATGGATCTGATCACTGGAGCTAGTTTTCCAAACAAGGTACTACACTGATTGACACCGACCAAGAATGAGAAACTCAACCGACAAGTTCATGAGTTGTTGTAGAAGGGGTTGATTAGAGAAAGTTTGAGTCCATGTGTAGTACCAACTATGTTGGCACCTAATAAGAATGAAGAATGGTGAATTTTTACTGATTCAAGAGCTATAAACAAGATAAGAGTTAAGTATTGGTCCCCTATCCCGATAATGGATGATATAATAGATTATTTGAGTGGAGAAAAATATTTTACCAAGATTTATTTGAACAGTGGATATCATCAGATTAGAATTAGAGAAGGTGATGAATGGAAGAATTCTTTCAAGATAAAATAAGGTTTGTATGAATGTTTGGTTATTCCTTTATGCTTAACTAATGCACCAAGTACTTTTACGAGATTAATGAATGAGGTTTTGAAGAAAGTTTTGGGTAAATTTGTGATTGTGTACATGGATAAAATTTTGATATTCAGTAAGACAATAGAAGATCATTTGTTACACATAAGACATGGATTGCAGATATTGAAAGAGGAAACGTTGTTGATTAATTTGAAAAAGTGTTTCTTCATGAAAGAACAACTTGTGTATTTAAGTTTTGTGATTGAAGATGATGGTTTTAAGATGGATCCTGAGAAGGTTGAGGATATACTTGATTGGGGTGCACCTAAGAATTTCAGTGAAGATCATTTCATGGGTTAGCATTTTTTACCAAAAGTTCATTAAAAATTTTAGTTCAATTTGTAATGCTATAACTGAGGCAATGAGAGGAGATAAGAGAGAATTCAAGCAGACACATGGAACTGATAGGAGTTTTGAGACTTTAAAAAAAAGGTTGTTGAATTACCTTTGTTAGCCCTACCTCATTTCAATAAGGTATTCCAAGTGGAATGTGATGCAAGTGGTAGTGCAATAGGAGTTGTGTTGAGTCAAGAAGGTAAACCTATTTCTTTATTTAGTGAGAATTTGAATGATGCTAAAATGAAATATTTGATGAAATGTAACTGATTGAATGTTTGAAGATGTTAAGTTGATGATCATGCAAGGCATTAAATTAGTTAATGTATTGTATTGTCATTGATGTCAACTTGATATAATTTGTATGGTCATGGAGATACTGCCAAAGAATTCAAAGACCTCATGAATCAAGGCTATGCTAATCAATAATGCATACAAGTCTAGTATTCACTAAGTGATTGAATACACTAACAGAGTGCACCCAACGGTCAGAGTAAAAGAACAAATTCATAGTGTTGCCCGACGAGGAAATGAACTGCATTATCGACAAGAAAATTTACAGTGTTGCCCGACAGAGAAAACAAGGACAGATATCTCAATGACAATTGAAGTCACACCGATAGAATAGTCAGTTATCACCGATGACTAACTGAAGTGTTGACCGATAGAACAGAGAGTTAAAAAAATGAAAAAATACTTAGCTATCAAGAAGCTAAAGATAGAGTTAACTGATACTTGTCATTATTTTAATCATCCAGATATTACACATATAAGTAATTGGTTTAAAGCTATTTTTTCCTATTGGGAAGAAGATCTCTACGAGATCAGACTAGAGATTTGCTTTAAATCTATTGGCAAGAATTGTGGAACATGCCAAGATAAAAAAATCCTAGAAAAGAGTAAATCGTGTCTATAAGAGACAAACTCAATTCATTATGAATTGTGTGTGTGGGGTGAACAAGAGAAGAGGAAAGATGCTAAAGAAAATATGAAGGAGAAGAAATTCTTCATTTCAGTCCTGATCAACAAGCTAAAGGAAGAGATAGATTCTGTAGACATTGATGAACAGTGAGACAAGCATCATAGAGAAGAACAACTATGGAGAAAAGGTATACATTTGATTATATTGATCACTGAAGTAATGGACCTAAAATAGATCCGAATTTATCTACAATTGAGTTGTATGTATGAACAGATCATTAGTATTTTAGTTTAACCATTGAAGCATGAGACTCTTAACCGAGAAAGACTTAAAAGTCTTTTTCAATTTGGGTACATCCCAAGGAGTATAAAAAATTTTGATCACAAAAGTAGCATTGGATATGCCCGATACCTATTGACAAGCCAAAAGAGTTTGATCAAGGATGGTATCATTATATGCCACATACTAGTTGACAAACTATTTCTAAATCCTCTAACAAGGTCACACCTAACAATGTGTTTGTAATCTTTAAAAGGATTGGCTCCTAACAGGGCTCACTTCAGAAGAGTGAAAATTTGGGGTACGAGTCCCAGTGGTTTTTCTATTAACAGGTTTTCTACATTAAAAATCCATTTGTTATGTGCGTATGATTCATCTCTTTACTATTTTGTATCTTACATAGTTAATTATGGATTTATCAGTATACTCTGCATATCTACTATATTTTGGTAAATAGATGGATGCTTATCGGTAAAAATGCAGAAGAAGGTTTGACAGAGCAATCCAACAAGTAGTAAATTGAAATAAGTATTTCATGGTATTCATCTTGTAGGATAGAAGATAACTTGAGATATAATTTATGGTTATAAGATTCACAGGGTTCATTTAAGGATTAATTTTTGAGGCCACTGATTTACCCCCCCCCCCCCTCTCNCTGATTTCCCCCCCCCCCCCCTCTCAGTTATTACTAACAATATTATGTGTATGATCAAGAATTTTATGCTATTCTTCAAGCTCTAAAGAAATGGAGATATTATTTGATGCCGAGTAAATTTGTGTTGTATATTGATCATAAGGATTTATAGTATTTGGGTAGTAAGAATAAATTGAATTAGAGACCATGAAATGGGTAGAGTATTTGGAGAGTTTCACATTTGTGATAAAACATAAGAGTGGAGTATCCAACTGATTTGCTAATGAATTGAGTAGATTAAGATCTTTGTTGACTAAAATGAGGATTGAGGTTCTTGTTTTTTATCATATAAAAAATTTGTATGAATCTAACCCTGATTTTTGTGAGCCATGGAGAATGTGCAGAGCACCTATTCCAGATCAACCAAGTAGGTTTGAATACTATTTCATTCAAGAAAATATGGTGTTCAAAGGTATTCAGTTATGTATACCAAGAGGATCAGTGAGAAGTAATTTGATAAAGGAAAAGCATAGTAGTATTTTGGCTGAACATTTTGGCATTGATAAGACATTGAGTTTACTTAAGGAAAGGTATTTTTGGCCTCAGTTGTATAAGGATGTTCATATATTTGTGAAGAGTTGAGGATTTTGTCAAGTTGAAAAAGGAGTAATTTTGAACACTAGATTGTATACAACAATTTTTGTTTATGAGAAACCTTGTAGAGATATTAGCATTGATTTTTTTCTTGGCTTACTGAGGACATCAAGAGGTAATGATTCCATAATTTTTATTGTGGATAGATTTTAAAAGATGACACATTTCATACCATGTTGAAAAAAATCAGATGAAGTGCATATAGCAGATCTTTTCTTGAAGGAGATTGTCAGATTGCATGGATTACTGAGGAGTATCGCCTCTAACTGAGACAGTAAGTTTGTTGGTTATTTTTTAGAAACTCTTTGGAAGAAATAGGACACTGAGTTGAAGTATAGTTATACATTTAATCCACAGAATAATGGACAAAAATAGGTTTTAAACCAAAGTCTTGGTAACCTATTGAGGTCTTTAGTTGGAGATAAACTGAGTAATTAGGATTTGATGTTAGCACACACAAAGTTTGCATATTATAATTTAGTGAATAGGAGTACTGGAAAGACACATTTTTAGTTTTTTACTAGCATACAAACTAGAGGTATATCAGGGTTGAGATATATTGTTGGAGAAGAGAAGAGAAGTCCTCAAGGAGAAGAATTTGGTGAGTTTATGAAGTCATTGCATGAGTAAGTGAAACATAAGTTGGAACAAAGTAATTAAAAATACAAGGATATTTTTGATAGATCAAGAATACATAAGAATTTTGAAGTTCATAATGAAGTGATGGTTCATTTGAAGAAAGAAAGATTTCCTATTGGAACATATGCTAAACTGAAGGTGAAGAAATTTGGTCCTTGCAAGATATTGAGGAAGTCTGATAGTGGAAATTCTCATGAAGTAGAGTTACCTAATGACATGGACATATCACCTATATTCCAAATTCAGATTTGTATGAGTATCATGAACCTGATGAAGAAGTGATAGTTTTAAATGATTATCCTAAGAAATAGATAGAAGAAGTAAAACAAATTTTGGAGAAAATAATTTGTAAGAGAAAAAGAGGAAAGGATTACATGGAATACTTGGTAAAGTGGAAGAACAAACTGATTCAATACTCTACATGGATTTCTCAATCTTAATTTGATTTATCTCAGGTTGTACCTCACTCATGATTCGGAGAGTAATTTCTTTTAACCCTAGGTTTCTAATGTAGGAGCATCTTGGGTTCATGGAAATCCTGTATCAAACAAAAATATGTTTTTTTGTGAACTTGGTAACTTGTTGGAGACTTTCAGTAGAATGATTGGTAACTACTCTAGAGTTCTCAGTTGAAGGTTCTATTTTGTTTCACCAACCAAACTCGGCTACTATTCTTGGCATGGTTTCCAATCTTGGTGGCTCAGTGGGTTTCTTGTTTTTCTATCTTTCTGAGTGTGTTTTATTTTGTTGGATCTTCAGGTCAACATCTGCATTTAATTTTGGTAGTGGTATTAATTTGGGAGCACTAATTAGGATGCATGTTGACCTAAATCTCAATTGTTGTTTCCTATATTGGATCTTTATCATCTTTTGGGGCTAACCTTTTTGGCATCTCTTGTATAAATTTAATTTTCTATTCTTAGTTTTATGGAGGAATTTTTGGATAGAAGTTTTGGGGATCTAGGGTTTGTGATCCTCGCATATATGAGGAGTGTTCTGTAATCCTTTTATATTATATTAGCCATAACTAGGAAGGCCTTATAGCCCGACATGTATGAAGTTTGATGAATTAATGAAAATTATCTTCATTCCTCCTCTCCTTCTCTATGTTTGAGCTTCTGACTTGTGTATCTACAAGCTGGTTTGGTTCTTGGGAGTGCCTTTGGTTCTAAGTACTAACCCTCCTTACATCAATGATATTGATCTACCTCAGTAATGAGGTTACATAAGTAAAATTAGATAAAGAGAAAAATGGCGAAATAATATTACTTCAACAATCCCTCTTAAGTGAAACTTAGAGATTAAAACAATGTAGTAGAGATCAATATGGGTCTTAATAGAAAAGCCATATCAGCTACCCATATACATCTACAAATTAATATCTCATAACTGGAGAAAACCCAGTAGGAGAAAAATATTGTCCAAAAGAGAGAACAAACAAATGTTGAAAAGCAATGAAAAAGGAAAGAAGAAGGACTCCTCAAGACCCCAAAGGACTACTTCCTTTATCCCTAACTATTGTAAATAATAGGAAGTGTTTACTAAGAGGGGAGGGGTGAATCAATACCTCTAAAACTTTTATCTCTTTTTCACCTTTATCCATTGTGTAATCAATTGCGTAACCAACCATCTGTTCTACACTATCTTTGTGTAAGATATATCAATTCATCAACTTAAAAAAACAAGTAAACATTCATAGAAACATTCATGAAATTAATTGACATAACACAAGATATCATAATGCAAAAAACCCATGTTAGAAGGTAAAAACTACAGTGGGGATGACACCCACACAAACTTCACTATCTACAGATTGGAAGGGGCTGGCTAAGGCTTACAGTTTGATCACTTCTGATGATCTAACCTACTAGGAGTATTATGTTGAGACATGTTAAGGTCTACTCTGTTAAGAGCTTTAGCAACACTGGTTAGTGTGCACTCGGTTAAGAGATTTACAATACGATTGTTAAATCCACCTTCCTTGAAAGGATTTCTTATATTTTCTACACTTATTAGAATGCAGACAAAAATAATTATTTACCTGAGTATATGCAATCTAACAATTTTTGATTATAGATCCATTGCTATTCATATGTATAAATGTATCACCTAATGTGATTGATTAATACCTTTGTTGCTCGGTAGCCTCTGTTCTTGGTTCTTGATAACCAAATTCATCTTTTTTTGTTTTGGTTCTTTAAATGTTTAGTCTGATCCATAGATGTGCTTGTTGGCTACATTAATCCTCTCATACATAATAATAAATTATTACAACATCTATTTATAACATAGATTGACCTAATTAAGTTTCATGTATAACAAAACTAACTCTATGATCAAAGGTTTACAACTTGACCTTGATCTCCTAGTCTACATGTTTTTAATCAGTTAGACTGGTTAAAACAATTACAATAATGTTTCTTTTCCCTTAAGTAATGGTTTTAAAACAAATAAAGACTCTATAAATATAATTCAGTTGTTTTATCTGACGTGGAAGTCAGATCCACTTTTTCTAGGGTGTAGTTGACTTTTGGTGTCTGATGCTCAGTTTTCTCTAAAGTCAGTTTGACTATCTTCTAGTGTTCCTAGTTGAAATGTCTATCAAGTTTCTCGCTTGTATTTTCTCTTGGTTTGCATTGTATCTTCTTGTCGGATTCCTTTGTTGGTTTAATCCTGTCGGGTTCCACTTTATCATCTTGGGTTTGCACTTTTTGTTAATACTACAAAACTGTGTCGTATATTTTCTCCTTGCTTAGTATTTTTGGTTTGAACTAAAAAATTGACTTTCAGTGTAGTGTAACCGATGGTTTAAACAATTTTTTTTCTCATTTCATACTAATGGAAAAACATTATATTTATCAATCTCCCCCTTTGACATTAGTATCAAAAATTGATATGTGCAGAATACTAACAATATTTAAAGTATGAACACCTTGTATATACCTTAGTCATTTTATGACTCCCCTTATGCATATGCCATTATAGTATAGTATGTATGTACACTTTGTCTTTATACTATCTCATCCTTTTCTCCTTTGTGCTATATTTTCCTTTTCCTTTTCCTTTCCCCCTTTTAACTATATGCTTTGTCTCTATACATATTTCCTTTTACCCCTTTTTTTATAGTAAGGGAAAAGGTGTGTACCTATAGCTTATAAAAAATATGAGAGTGAGAGGAATTCATTTCCTCAATCATCTTCTCCTATTTCTCATTGAGATGTTCAAGATCCATATTCTCTAATGTTATATGTGCATGCATGTCATAGATGTTGTTTGATATAGACATCTCAGGGTTGGCAATAGGTTTCCTAGATGAACTTAGGTGAGTCTAAAGAAGTGTGAGGTTTGGTAATAGTATGGACTGAATCTCGGTAACCTCCACTCTAAATTATGACTTTTCTTCCTAAAGTTCTCATCTTAACCGTTTGATCTCAATGATCTTCTCATAATGCAATTTTATTGCATATCCATCGGTGGTTAGACTTTGTGCACTTGTAGTTAGATCAGATTTGATATTTGAAATCTTATCATTTTTATCCTTAGCAAACTTTTCTAAAGTGCATAGCTTTTGCATTAAGGAAACAACTTCAGTAATGATTAGATCTAATTCATCTGATAACTCTGAAAGCTTTACCTTATTATCTGCCACTTCTTGGCTAATATTTTCTGTCAATTTGTATTGAAATTTCTTCTCTACTCACTCCTTAATTGCCTTTTCTACATCTACATTATGTGTTGTGATGGCTTCGGTGAGGCCGACAAGTTGATCTAGGATGGGGGCATTGTGATCAACATCTATTTCAGGAAAAATATGATTCAATATGTCCCTTGTGATCTCCAGTACCAATGAATCTCGGTGCTGCTTCTTAAGATTTTCTTGCAAATATTTCCTTTGAAAGATTTCTCCATACTCTTGGAGATATTCAAAATCCAATGTAGTTGGGTCACATTTCGGTATTTCAATAATCTCATCAAGTGTTAGTGAAGTCTACATTGAAAGAAACTTTCAGATTCAGATGCATATGTCGTTAAACCATTTGAAATCTGAAGATGAAGTAAACTAGAGTCTTTTAGGATTTTCTGTCTAGATTCTAAATATATATTTTTTATTTATTTTTGAATTGATCCTAATAGTTTTTTTTTTCTCCCACTAAAACTGCTATGTTGCTGAAAATGTCATTTTCAAAAAGTTACATTGACTTCATAGGGCATAACTTTATTAATAAAATAGATATCAATGCACTTCTTTCAAATTTAGTTTCATAACATCCATATGGAGGACATGCAATTGGTTTGATGAAATTATCATTATTATTACATATTTTATGAACGTTTGAAGTAGTGTAAACCATAATTTTGACATACCCTGACTGCATAGCTTATAACTTGTTGTGTATTTATCAAAATTCATTTATTGATTTTCTAATAGAAAGTAGGCTCAAAGTTGGAGGGAACTATTATTTTTCAATTTTTTTTTCTTTTTTCTACTATTTTTCATTGAACGTCAAACTTGGAGGTTTATTTTTGATAGAAAACCTACATTTGATGCATGTCACAAAACATAGACCTAATGAATTCAAAAATTGTCAAATCTATATTTGTTAGAAAGCTAGTTTAGAGCACTTGTGCGATGAAAAAGGAAGTCTCCATATTATTCCATTTGAGCAAAGTGCTTGAGCCCTGAAGCCATGAAAATTGTAGGTTTTTGTTAGCCTTTGGAGATGGCCTCTATTCATAGACTTTCGATAGAAAGTACTTTCGATCGAAACTAATCAAAAGTACTTTCTATGAAAGTACTTTCTTAGTTTAATGTTGGCATGGGTTGAAACCCATCAAAATATTCACTGGTTAGTTTCGATCAAAAGTAGCTTAGTTTTGATCGAAACTAGGCAAAAAAGGTAGTTTCGATCAAAAATAAGAATGTTTCGATTGAAATAATTGGGTACTTTCTATCGAAAGTAACTGACTAAATGTCTCACCTCGCGGATTTTGTGTATAATTTCTTCCTCTAAAAAACTATAACCCACTATTGTGGGTTCACCCTATCCACAGTAGTGTCTGACCATGTCTCATCTATAACATCCATATTCTTGTTGCCTGTAGTGTCCAATTCATCTTTGTTCAGTTTTACTATTGTGACATCTTTATCAATTGTAGTAACATGTTTTGGGCTTGCCTCCTCAGTAGGTTGATTGAGTATTTTACTCCAAATTTTATTTCTATCCTTTTCTATCTCTATAATCTTGCCCTGTAGAACTTTGTAAGCTCTCATATTGGGTGAGAATTCCTTAGAATTTTTATCCATCATATCCTAGATTTCTTCCATTTTTTATTTGGGAGGTATAAGAGAAACTAGTACTCTTTCCCTCATCTCTTTTTCATTATTCAATGTGTAAGTTCATCTGGCAGATAGTCTTTCTTGTATTGTTTTTTCCATTCTGTCATCAAAATGTATTGGTACATATTTGAATTTAATCATTTATTTTATCAATGCTTCCTCAACCTTGTTCTGATGATCAAGCTCTAATGTTAGCCACTTTCTTACCTTGGTGTCTAGTTAAGCCACCTCTTTTTGCAATTGATTCACATATCTCATCAATAGTTTCATGAATATTTGTCTTTTCTGTTTGTACAGATTCATCTTTCTTTATGTCCTCCATGTCTTCCTTGTTTAGGATTAGCTTCCTGTATAGTAGGAAAATGAAAACACTTCCATGGTAGACTGGTTTAGCCATCCAAGTAAGTGGTTTGGGGTCATGTAAAGCACCTTGAATGGGTTCTTGAATTTGATCTAGCTTTATCCTGATGTTCTGCCCCATTTCCACTTTTTCCAACCTATTTCTGGCACCCGAGAGTGAGAAATTGGAACTTTGACCTCAGGGTCAAGATCAACCTTTTTGGGTCAAGGTCGACCTCAACCTTGAACTAGGTCACAATTGACCTTTTCAAGGCCTAGGATTCAAATTTTAGAATCTCAGGTTTTCTAGATGTCGGTCTTTGGAAAAAGTTAATTCTTGCTTCTGAGTAGGCTATTTCAGACTTCGGGACAACAAATCCTAAATTATATTTAACATAGGTCCTCTTCTAGGGGCATGGGTCCAATTAGAATTTAATTATCCTATGTCAACCTCTCTAGAATATTGTGCCCTAATTTAATATAAAAGGAAGCTTTCTCCTCTCATTTTCTCTAAGCTAAAGAACAATCAAGAATCATAAAACTTTCAAAGACTTGAAGAGTGAATTCCAAAGCTGAAGAAGAAAGATTTGAAGCAAGCCAAGTATCCCTTGAAGCATTCATCCATTCTCAAGCACTTATCAAGCATCCATTTTCATCAAGGAGATCCATTGGTGGCCATTGAAGGATTCAAGCTCCATGGAGCCCTCTTGTTGAAGATTTCTCCATCTACATTCCTCCAAGCCTCTTCCAATTCAAGTAACCATTCAAGATTGGTGTTGAATATCTATAAGAAATTTATTGAAGATATCCTACACTCTCCATTCTACATTCTACATCCATTTGGTGCATCCATACTTGTGGATTCAAGGATTCAAATCCTCCACAAGGACTTTTACATGAGCAAGGTGAATTGTTTCATTTACTTTGTTAATTTCTACAATTTAAATTATATATATTTGAGGTTAATTTCAAAACTTAGGTTTGACCAAGGCAAACCCCTCCCCTACAACAAACAAACCATTTTTTTTGCAGGTACAGGTTCAGAATAGTAGATCGGGATAGAGATTCAGATACCCTTTTCGACAAACTTTCGGGAACCAAAAATATAATTTTAGTCTGAGACTTTTTAGGTCGATTATGCCCTAGGGCGCAATTGGAAATTTTTTCCAATGGTGGCATTGACTTGAGGGTACAAATTGGAATTGTCTTTGAAAAGAAAAATATTTCTAGATTTTGTTTGTCTCTGTGTTTCTATTCTAGATCAGGTCTCAATTTTTCCAGAAACTCAACACAGGCTTCAGAAAACAACATTCTTCATATCTGCAATATTTCAAGGTTAGTGCATTTCTCATAATCAATTCAATTAAGGTTATCAATCTATCTAAATCTATTTCACATTCAAATCAACAAATCAAACCGGGTACTTAAGATCTTCCTTATTCTTGTTTCCAAATGGTTGATTCATTTATGCACTGATCCTTCCTTTTGGGTTAATTAACTTGGATCTTTCATTTGCATATCTAAGGATATAAGGAGAGCATATTATTTACCCCCACAACACAATGTTTCAAATGTAAGGTATTTTGTGATTAATAAACCACTATATATAAGTAAACCATCATTTTCTTACCTTAGATTAGATTTCTTTTATGTTCTTGCATTTCCCTTTCAAAAATTAAAATCAAACTCTTTGTTTTCTAAATTAGTTCATTTGCATTGCATTGTTGTATGAGATTTACCACTTCTAGTCCTACTTATAGTATCCTGGTTAGAAAGAGTTGTAGACTCATGGGTTCCTTTGATCCTGGATCTTCCTTTCCTTTTCGTAGGATCCCGGATGACAACTTGAATACTCATGATTCCAATCCTTCTATGAAGCATAACTCTTCTCACTCATCTCATGATGAGGAAGATGCTTTAAGAGTTCCTCCTGAACAAGTGCAAAAAATTTCAACCGAACTTGATAAAATGGGAAATTGGCTTATTCAAGAAAACCATAATCAAGATTCCATCCAAGCTATAGAGGATCTTAAGAAATTCCTTTGTGATAGTGATCAAGGTGTTAATTTCTTGTGTGGTATCACTCATATTGTGCATTTGAATGTTAAACCTTTAGCACAAGAAGCTCAAGATCTAGGATTTACTCCTCCTATCACTAGTGAGGAACCTTCTTCTATTCCTTTACCTAGCATTCCTACTTATACTCCTCCTCTGATGACTACATCTCTCCTAGTTTCATCTATTCCTATTAGTATTCAACCGGTATCTCTACCTACCTCACAACCTTCATACCACAGTGTACCTTTTACTTATACTAATCCCCTTCCAACTGTGGTTCCAAATGTTCCACCAGTTGTATCTTCTATTCATGCTACTTCCTAGACTTTTCCTAGTGTTCCTAGTATTTCTACGCCACCTATGTCTTCTAATGATTCCATAATTATTAGTTTGGCTCAGATTATGTCATCTTTACAACAACAACTTGCATCCTTAACTCAATCCATGTTTATCATTCCTACATGTGACGTGGGTAGTCCCTTATCTTTAGACATTATATGCACTACTACTGCCCAACAAGCCAATATGTCTCGTCTAGAGAATTACACTGGTAAAGGCAATCCTATTACTCATGTCAAAACATTTCAAATCCTTTGTAGTGATTATGCTCATGACCATAGGATTTTAGGTAAAATATTTTCTAGAACCTTTCGTGATAAGGCTTTGCAATGGTATTGTTCTTTACCTCCTTATTCCATTGATTCTATTCCTAAACTTGCTAATACCTTCATTCAATAATTTCAAAATAATATTAGTCTGCAAGTTTCCTTAACTGATTTAATGCATTGTAAACAAAATATTAAGGAAAAATTGACTAATTTCATTGGTAGATTTAAGCATTTGTATGCTCAAATTTCTTATCATGTTCCTGATATTGATATTCAACATATGTTTATTTCTAATTTACAAAAGGATATTAGAGATAAGATTATGCTTACTAAATTTACCTCTTTTCAACAACTTTGTGTAACACTTCATCATTATCAATTACAAGTGAGTCAATTTGAGAGAAAAACTCCAATGTCTCTTGTTCCAGTTGATAAGAGTGACAACGCTCCTAATCCTAATAAATTTCAGAAACCTAACAACTACATCAAGATTAATAAATAGATGAATGCGGTTGCTAATCAAGTTGTTGTTGCATCTCACAATGCCACTTCTACATCCACTGCCTTCCGTATGAATTGTACGTTTACTCCTCTATCTGAATCCTTAAATTCCATTATGAGTAGGTTGTTAAGTGCTAATATGATTACCTTTCCTCCTCTTTAACCTCTCCTTCCTACTACCATAGCTTCAAAATCCTTTGATTCTAAAGCTTTTTGCCAATACCATCACCAGAATGGCCATGATACTGAAAAATATTATTCTCTAAAGGATAAGGTTCAAGACTTAATCGATTCTAATGCCCTATCTATTGATAATTTTGATGGTAATGGGAACAAATCTGTCTCTCCTCCTAATCAAAACCTTCAAAACTATATGAATCCTCTATCTACACATGATACTAATACCATCACTCAACCATCTTCTATGGATATCATTTATGATTCAAAGATGGATGATCCTAATCACATTGTTAATCATGTGGAGAGCGTTGTTGCATCTCAACCTATTGTTCAGGATCCTTTGCCTCCACCTCAAATTCAAGTTCCATCTAATCCTCAGAAACAAACTAAGGATAAATGACCTCAGGAACTTTCAACTACCTTTGATGATTCTGAGACTATTAAGGCTCCCAACGGTCCCATTTATATTTATTCTAGGATTGCTAAGATACCTATGCGTGGTTGTCTTGTTGATACCACATCTTTAATCAATGTCATTACTGAGGAAAATCTTTTTATGAACATCCTACAACGTGATTGTTATGATCCATTGGATGCATGGATCCAAACTTGTAATGGTTTTCTCTATCCTGCACTTGGTTCTATTAACTTGCCCATTGAACTCTGTGGCAAGATTGTAGGTACTACCTTCATTATTGTTCCTACATCTGATCAATTTTAAGTCAAATTTGGTTGCCTTGGATAACTGCTATGCATGTTATTGCTTCTCCTATTCATAAATGTCTTAAGTTAATTCATTATGGAGAAGTAAAAATGATTAATCATAGTTTATATCAACCTTCTAGGCCTAGATATTGTGAAAATATTGATTTATTTTGGCCCTCATTACCTAATTCAGGTCCTTCTCACCCTGGCAACATTTTTTCATTCATATCAAGCATATAAACATAGCAAGATTGTGAAGTTAAGCATGCCTCAGATAGATCTTAACCGTGGTCTTTTCCCCACTCCTTCTATACCTCCTTTATCCATTACTACTATCTCTTTTACTCAACCTCCCAGTGTTTCTTCTTAGCCTACTGTGAATCATACCAATCCTCTTACAGAACCTGTGAAGGAATTAGTGGTTATTCCTCCTAGTTCTCCACATGTGTCAAACAAAGAAAAATGTAATAAATATACTAATGAATGTTGTAAGAAGCATAGAGATAATGCTAGGGCCTATGCTTCTTTTCTTCAAAATTCTTTATCTTCTTTTGATCAACCTATGCCTGATGTCTTGGAAGAAGTTAATATTGAGAATGATGTTAAGATGAATGCGTATGATGATCCTATTCACATCTTAGATCCCATTTTAATTAATCTTGATGAGGAGGATACCTTAGATGATCCTATTGATCTTAGTGATGAATATGAGACCATTGATCCTGAAACTTACTTACCTCATATGCTTTCAACTCAATTGAAAATTACACCTAGTATCGAGCAACGCAATTCTCAAGAGGATCCTTGTTTGGAACTAGGTATTATTCCTACTATATTGGATATAGTCCCTCTTGCGAGTTACCAACCTTCCCTAAATGACATAAACTTAGATGAGGAGAGTATGTGATGTGCTTTTTTGTCTTATCCCTCATGGTAGCCTTTTTTGTGTTTGCATGTTGTACTGTGCTTCTCCCGTAATGTGTTTGCTAAATTTTTGTTAGACTCTTTTATATGACCCTTGTTACTTTGTTGGTTCAAGGTGATAAAGGAACCAAACCTGTTGTATAATTCCTCTATATGTATCTATATTCTTCTATATGTTGTTTTCATGTTATGTTATACTTGTGCTATGTTCGTAAATATTTTCCTCGTGTAGTCCGCTTGGATCTGTGACATGGTAGCACTGATTCTTTTTGGTCTCCATGTTGTGGTCCAAAAAGACTCTTCTTTGTAACTCTTGAGTTTTCTTTCCTCCATTGTGATTGTAGTTCTACTTTCTTTGGGGAATGATGTCAATTAATTTTTAATAATATCATATCTATATGTATATGTTATCTTATTATCATACTGACCCCACAGTAGGTAGATCCCTTCTATGTTATTTGTATGTTTATGTGATATTTCCCTTGATTTGTCTTCCTTTAGGGGCATCTCCTAGTGGAAACATAATTAGTAGAGTTGTTTATGTTTTGGTTCATGCCATTGCTCCTATTAAAGTGTTAGCAATGACTTTAACATGGGGGCATAGTCTTTACTCACTTTTTTCACATATGCATGTTCAAAATATTTTTAAAACTTAAAACTTTTTCTCTTTATGGATTAAAGACTAATCCTTAAAGCATGGATATTTTACTTTTTAAGATCTCTTGATCCCTCTAGTTTAAATTTACACCGATCTCTTGATGCCTCGATTTTCAATATACAATGTTTTGATCCCTTATGGTCAAAAGGTTTCCTTAAGACTGAGAAACTAGAACTTTGACCTTAGGTTCAAGGTCTACCTTTTTGGGTCAAGGTCAACCTCAACCTTGACCTAGGTCACAATTGACCTTTTCCAAGCTTGGGATTCAAATTTTAGAATCTCAGGGTTTCTGAATGTTGGTCTTTGGAAAAAGTTAATTCCCACTTCTGGGTCGGTTGTTTCAGATTTCGGGACAAAAAATCCTAAATTATATTTAACATAGGTCCTCTTCTAAGGGCATGGGTACAATTAGAATTTAATTCTCCTATTTCATCCTCTATAGAATATTGTGCCCTAATTTCATATAAAAGGAAGTTTTCTCATCTAATTTTCTCTAAGCTAAAGCACAATCAAGAATCATAAAACTTTCAAAGACTTGAAGAGTGAATTCCAAAGGTGAAGAAGAAAGATTTGAAGCAATCCAAGTATCCATTGAAACATTCATCCATTCTCAAGCACTTCTGAAGTATCCATTTTCATCAAGGAGACCCATTGGTGGCCATTGAAGGATTCAAGCTCCATGGAGCCCTCTTGTTGAAGATTTCTCCATCCACATTCCTCCAAGCCTCTTCCAATTCAAGAACCCATTCAAGATTTGTGTTGAAGATCTATAAGAAATTGATTGAATACATCCTACATTCTCCATTCTACATTCTACATCCATTTGGTGCATCTATACTTGTGGATTCAAGGATTCGAATCCTCCACAAAGACTTTTACATGAGCAAGGTGAATTGTTTCATTTACTTTGTTTATTTCTACAATTTCAGTTATATATATTTGAGGTTAATTCCAAAACCAGGGTTTGACCAAGGAAAACCCCTCTCCCAAACAAAAAAAACCATTTTTCTTGCAGGTACTGGTTCAAAACATCATATTAGGATGGAGATTCAGATACCCTTTTCAAAAAACTTTCAGAATTCAAAAATAGAATTTCAGTCTGAGACTTTTTAGGTTGATTTTTCCCTAGGGTGTAATCATAAATTTTGGCCAATGGTGACATTGACTTGAGGGTACAAATCAGAACTATCTCAGAATAGAAAAATATTTCTGGGTTTTGTTTGTCTTTGCATTTCTATTCTAGATCTGGTCTTCGATTTTCCTGAAACTCAACACAGGCTTCAGAAAATAGCATTCTTTAGATCTGCAAAATTTCAAGGTTAGTGCATTTATCATATTAAATTCAATTAAGGTTATCAATCTATCTAAATCTATTTCATATTCAAATAAAAAAATCAAACCGGGTACTTAAGATCTTCCTTCCTTATTCTTGTTTCTAAATGGTTGATTCATTTATGCATTGATCCTTCCTTTTGGGTTAATCAACTTGGATCTTTTATTTGCATATCTAAGGATAGATGGAGAGCATTTTATTTACCCTCATAACACAATATTTCAAATGTAAGGTATTTTATGATTAATAAACCACTATAAATAAATAAACCATCATTTTCTTACCTTACACTTCCTTCTCCTCTTTGGTGCTTTGGAATATTTGGTTGGAGGTTTTCTCTTATAGGTCCTTGATCTTTCTTTAATGGTGAAGGACTTGTGTCCTTTTCTATTTGACTCCTTGTCCTTGCAGAAGTTGTAGTCGTAGGCTTCTTAGCTAGTGGAGGTAATGGTGTATCTAACTCTGTAGACTCTGAGTCACTCTCCTTTTCAGCTTCACCGATGGGTTACTGTCCCTTGGTTTCCTCTATCTTTTTGGTTTATTTTTCTATAACCGACAGTTTCTTATTTAAGGTCTTGACCATCTTATCCTTCTTCCTATCAATCTTCTTCACAACCAAGACAGTTTTGATTCTTTCTTTGGCTTCTTCATATGTGCCAAACTTGGGTTGAGATTTATTTATTGGCTCATTTATTAATGCATCAATTGCATTGGATTCTTGATCTATGTTCACCTCATATTCAAGTGGACATAGCCATGTTTTTATCGGTACAATAGGCTTGATGTATGTGAAGTGAGTGTCTACCATGAAATATATATCAGTCTTGAATTTCTCAATTAATTATTCGGGGATCCTTATCCTCTTCTACTTTCTTTCCTTGAATCCAACAAAGTATTATCCCTTACTGACTCAAAGTTATCTCCTAGTGATTTTATAAACTCACTAATCTGAATGGTCATTCATCTTCTTGTGTCCCATTGCACATTTCCCATAGATGGAAAAGATTCTTGGAAGTAGAAGAATATGCACATGATAAGTGAACCAAATGTACATGAATTTGATTTTGCATTTCTGATTGTCTTTAAGTTCTCTTCTAACTTCTTTTCTAGAATTTCTGATATATCCAACTGAGTTCCCTTCTTTACAATCTTATATGTTGTATCCACTTCTCCAGATGCTATGTTGTTCATCCTTCTAGCCTAAAATAAATTATATCCTAAGACACATGCTCCAAATTTCAGTTCATCATCCATAATGGTGGATACCTTAAGTCCTCTTCCATCACATTTAGCTCCTATGTTTTTCTCAATGTCAGCTTTAGGTCGGTGCTTCAATGCCTTTACCTTATTGATTATTGTATAACTGGTGACAACATGTATACAATCTTGTGTTATCAGTTTACGCTCATCCCACCATAGCTTTCGGTCATGGATCTTTCTCAGTACTAACTGAATCCACTCGGTCTTGAATTCTTTCAGGAACCATAAGGAATTTGTGAGCCCTTTTACTTCAATGTGTTTGTGCTCTTCTTTGATAGTGCCATCATCTTTACATAGCTTCTTGAAAGATTTCTCAACCTCCAGGTCACCAATTTCAGTGATCTTGTAGTAAATGTATTCTCATACATCTTTGATGAGCAAAACCCTAGCTAGTATTCTTAAGAATGTGACACAAGGAGGGTTAGTAGGAGGGGCCAAGGGCACTCCCAGCTACAAAACTAGCTTGCAGGCACAATGGGGAAGCAAAACAACATAGTGAGAGAAGAAAACACAAAGATCCATTTTATTAACTTGATCAAAATCATTACATGCCGAGCTATAAGGCCTTCCTAGTTTCGGCCATCTATTCAATGAATTACAATAAGATCTTCATACAACAGAGATCACATACCTTTGATCTCAATATCTAAATATTTTATTTCTTTCTCCAAGAATGATCTTTAAACTAAGAACATACAACCAAATATATACAAGAGTCCACCACAGGAGGCTGACACTCAAATCCATAAGAGAGACCTAGATTTAGGTCCACACAAATCCCAATGAGGGATCCCAAATAAATTAAGCCATCATAATTAACTAAAGAAGTCAGCCAAAGATCCAACTCCCAAAATAAGCATTTAAGGCTGAGGAACACTGAAAATCAACAACCATTGGTAAAGCATAACCAAGCATAAGAAAACCTGTCAGTAAGGACATCACCAAAACCCATCAGTAAGCATGCCTGAGAAATAGAAACAAGCATTCCTGAGCAACATAACCCGAGTGACAGAGACAAGAATGCCTAAGCAACATAAATCGAGTGACAGAGAACAAATTAAAGAATTTAAAGAAAAACATCTTTTTGGTTGTGCAGGATTGGCAATGAACCAAGATGCTCCTACATCATACACCTAGGGTTACAAGAAATGATTCTCTGAATCATTTATCAGGTCTGACCTGAAAAAAATCCAACTTGGATTGAGAAATCCATGATGAGTCTTCAATCAGTCTTTTCTTCCACTTCACTAGATACTCCATGTATTCTTTTCCACTTGTGCTTCTGGTAATTCTCTGTTTTAGAATCTTTTCAAATTCCTCTACCTGCTTCCTAGGATAATCACTTGGTATAGTCACTTCTTCATCAAGTTCATGATATTCATACAAGTCTAAAATATTGAATATAGGTGATATATCCATGTCAACACGTAATTCAACCTCATAAGCATTTCCACTGTCAAATCTTCTCAGTATTTTGCAAGGACCAAATTTCTTCATCTTCAGTTTAACATATATTCCAATAGTAAATCTTCCTTTCTTCAGATGAACCATCACTACATCACCAAATTCAAATTTTTTATGTCTTCTTGATCTATCTGCACTTTCTTTGTATTTCTGATTACTTTTCTCCAGCTTCTGTTTTACATCTTCATTTAATGTCTTCATAAATTTTGCAAATTCCTCTGCTTCAACACTTCTTTTTTCTTCACCAATAATATCTCTCAAATTTGATATACCTCTTGGTTGTGTGTCGTGAACAATCTCAAAAGGTGTCTTTCCATTACTTCTATTCACTCAACTGTTGTATAGAAATTCTACTTGCGCCAACATCAAATCCCAATTTCCTAGTGTGTCTCCAACTAAGCATCTCAAAAAATTACCCAAACTTTGGTTTACAACCTTTGTTTGTCCATCAGTCTATGGATGAAATGTATAACTAAACTTCAACTCAGTATCCAACTTCTTCCAAAGTTCTTTTCAAAAATAGCTAAAAAACTTATTGTCTCAGTCAGAGATGATAATCTTCGATAATCCATGCAATATGACAATTTCTTTAAAGAAAAGATCTGCTATATATACTGCATATGATGTTTTCTTACATGGTATAAAATGTGTCATTTGAGAAAATCTATCCAGAACAACAAATATGGAATCATTACCTCTTGCTGTCCTAGGTAAGCCAAGAACAAAATCCATGCTGATATCACTCCAAGGTTTCTCAGGAATAGTAATAGGTGTATACAAACCAATATTCCGACTCACTCCTTTTGCAACTTGACAAACCCCATAAATTTTCACAAATTTCTAAACATCCTTATACAACCAAGGCCAAAAATACCTTTCTTTTAGCAAACTCAATGTTTTATCAATACCAAAGTGTCCAACCAATCCACTACTATTTTATCAAATTAGTTCTCATCGATTCTCTCGGTATACGCAATTGAATACCTTTGAACAACATGTCTTCTTGAATGAAGTAATCTTCATACTTACTTGATTGATTTGAATTAGGTTCATTGCACACTCTCCACAACTCTAAAAAAATCAGGATCACTTTCATACAAATTCTTCATGTCATCAAAACCAAGAACTTCAAATCTCATTTCTGTCAATAATGACCTTCTTCTACTCAATGCATCAAAAAATATATTAGAAACTCCACTCTTATGCTTAATCACAAATCTAAAGCTCTGTAAATACTCAATCCATTTCATATGTCTTTGATTTAGCTTATAGTGACTACCAAATAGTGTAAAGCCTTACGATCAGTGTAAAACACAAATTCATTTGGCATCAAATAATGTCTCCATTTCTTCATAGCTTGCACAATAGCATAGAACTCCTGGTCATAGACAAAATATTTTATTTTTGCATCATTCAACTTTTCACTAAAGAAAGCAATAGGTTTACCTTCTTGAGTTAATACAGCTCCAATTGCACTTCCACTTGCATCACATTCAACTTCAAATACCTTATTGAAATCAAGTAAGGCTAACACAGGTAATCCAACAACCTTTAGATTCAAAGCTTCAAAAATATTATCAGCTCCATGTGTCCATTTGAATTCTCTTTTGTCTTCTCTCACTATTTTAGTCATAGAATTACAAATAGAACTGAATTTTTTGATAAACTTCCTATAAAAACTTTCCAATCCATGAAATGATCTTACCTCAGTGACATTTTTCAGGTGTAGGCCAGTTCATTATAGCTTCAACCTTCTATGGGTTCATCTTCAAACCATCAGATGAAATCACAAAACCCAAATACACAACCTCTTCTTTCATGAAGGAACACTTCTTCAGATTTATCAACAACTTTTCCTCTTTCAATATCTATAACACTTGTCTTATATGCATCAAATTCTCTTCTCTAGTCTTACTAAATATCATAATATCATCCAAATATACAATCACACACTTATTCAAGAATTTCTTCAAAACTTCATTCGTTAAGCTCATAAAAGTACTGGGTGCATTAGTTAAACCAAAAGGCATAACCAACCACTAATACAAACCTTCCTTTGTCTTGAAAGTAGTCTTCCATTCATCACCTTCTCTGATTCTTATCTGACGATATCCACTTTTCAAATCAATTTTGGTAAAATATCTTGCTCCACTCAAACAATCCATTATGTCATCCATTCTCGGTATAGGAAACCTATACTTCACTGTGATCTTATTGATTGCTCTAGAATTAGTGCACATTCTCCATTCTCCATTCTCCATTCTTCTTAGGTTCCAATACAGTAGGTACTGCACATGGACTAAAAATTTCTTGGATCAAGCCTTTGTTCAACAAAACCGGTTAAAGATTTTTCTTTAGGAGGGGGAAGTAGCCATTTTTGTTCCTGATACTATGGTGGATTGATCTGTTTCAGCCATGGAATTTACACTGGTTGGTAAGTTTCTTGGACCATGACCTAATATTGAAGTGGTTAGAACTTTTGTTAAAAATAAATGGGCATTGAAAGGTCATGTGGATATTGCAGCCCTTCCTAAAGGCTTTCTTTCTTTTTCTTTCTCTAACAAGGAAGACCAGGGTTATGTCTTGTGTGGGGGTCACTGGATGTTTGGTAGGATGGCTGTTGCTTTTTGTAAGTGGACTCCTAACTAGAATTACTCTGATAATTTTTTTATGGAAATTCCAGTCTGGGTTGCCTCTGGAATACTGGAACGAGGGGGTCTTTAAGGGACTAGCCTCTTCTTTTAGGGGAGAACTTATCTCGGTTGATCCCATGATGATAGCCAAGTCTACACTAGTCTTTGCTAGGATTTGTGTCAATCTTGCCCAGTTTGAGAATCTACCTTCGGTTATCAACATTAACTCTAAACTAGGTCAGTGTAAGCAGGATGTAACCTTTGAATCACTCCCATTTTCTTGCTTTGTTTTCCACAAAATGGGTCACTAGGAAAAACATTGTCCAGAAAAAACTCCTAAGGTTTCCCCACCAACTGTGTCAGAACCTAAAATGACCTCTAGACAAGTTTGGAAGGAGGCTAAAGGTGACAAAAATAGTAACAATGTACCTTCCAATGAGAAAATGGAATCTAACAAGACTCCTGTGTTGGAGGAGGGTGAAATTAATGATCCGGTATCACATGTGTTGGATTCTATAGCAGTCTCTAATAAGGAGGCAGAATCAAGTGAGAAAATCTAGAAGACCCTTGATCCCTCAGAAACCCCTGAGAACCTGGTTGGTATGGGTCCTTTTGATGAGGAATCTGCACCAATGGTAGTGTTGGTCCCTTTTCAAGAAGAGACTTTTAGTCTTAGACCATCAGAGGACAAAGTTCTTGTTGAAGATCTTAAAACTGATGAAGATGATTCATCCCCTATTCTTGATACCTTTTCGGGTTGTAGTGATGAAGATCTAGCTGCTAGAGAGGAACCCATTGATGGGATAGGAACCTAGACTATTCATAAAGGGAAGCAGCAAAAAAGGAGAGAGAAGAATAAGGAATTTACCACTCCTAGATCTAAGGGAGTCACTAATTGAAGTAAAGCTGATGGAGGACTCAAACTAAAAGCAGATGTTGGTTCTCAAAAAAAGACCCAAGGCAGATACACTAACAGAGAAGTCAGAGAAAGAGAAAGAAAAAAGGACATTACGAATGGTATGCAACTTACTATTCAGGGAACCTGTACTCTGGTTGAAAAATGAAGTTCATCTCATGGAATATAAGAGGGTTGAATGCCCCTCATAAAAAAGGCATTCTCAGGAATTTGGTAAGAGACCATAAACCTGATATTATTTTTGTTCAAGAAACTAACATGAGTAAAGAGAAGGTGGAAAAAATATTTTTTTTAAAAAATAATGGGGTTGCTGGCTTTAGCTCTGAAGGGGCCTTGGGTGGAGTTGCTGTCTTTTGGAACCTAAATAATGTTAGGGGTTCTATAGTTTTAGAAGATCTTTAATTTCCTCAGTATAAATTTTCTTCATCCTAAGCTGGATTTTGAATGGGTTGCTACTACCATTTATGCCCCCAATACGAAAACTGGTAGATCTCTTTTTTGGAGGAAAATTGATAACCATAGAAAAGCTTTCTTGGATCTATCATGGCTGATCATTGGGGACTTCAACTACCCTACAAAAGACAATGAGAAGTCTGGTGGAGTGGGTAACAAGAATATTTTGGATGGGAGAATGGAGCTTATGGAATTCATTAACAAACAAGCTCTATTTGATATGGAGCTTAAGGGTGTTAACTGTACTTGGTCTAATAGAAGGGTTGGCCAAGACCTCATTCAAGTTAGATTAGACCGTGTTTTGATCAGTGGCTATTGGTTAAATAATTTTGGTTGTCTACTGTCCTCTCTTTCAAAGATTGGATCTGACCACTTCCCTATTTCCTTCAGTGTGGATCCTATTACTAAACAGGGTCGCCTGCCTTTCAGGTTTGAAAAAATGTGGGTGGACCATCTGGAGATGGAGCAGAATATTAAAGACTGGTGGAAGGTTAAGATTCATGGCACTGCAATTTTTAGAGTGGTTAAGAAACTTCTCAGCGTTAAACTCCATGTTAAGATATGGAGCAAAACTATTTTCGGTGATATTTTTAAAACCAAAAGTTAGCTTAAAAAAGATCTTGATATTATTCAGGAAACTATACAAAAGACTAGGTTGATGGTGGAGCTAAGGGACAAGGAGGAAAACATCCTGGCTAGAACTCATAATGTTATTTCTAAGGAAGAAGATTATTGGAGGCAGAGATCTAGGTCTATTTGGCTCAAAGCTGGAGATAAGAATACCACATTCTTCCATTTATCTGCTTCTAAACACAGAGCTTCTAATAGAATTTCTAAACTCAAAGTGGAGGAAAGGGAAATTTATAATGATAGAGATATTTCTGAGGTTATGATCAATTTTTTCTCTTCCTTACTTTCAAAAGATCCTAATCTTGATTTGGTGAATTAGAATGCGCTTCTCGATAACATTCCTTCCATTATTAATGATTCAACTAATCGTGCTCTTGTAGCTATTCCCTCTCAGGAAGAAATCAAGGGGGCGGTCTTCTCTTTTGAAGGTGACAAATCCCCTGGCCTGGATGGGTTTCCTATGTTTTTCTTCCAAACATTTTGGCATATTTTTGAAGGGGACATCTACAATGCTGTCAAAGAATTCTTTGGCTCCAAATCCTTGCTTAAAGAGATAAATGTGACATTTCTTTATTTGATCCCTAAGAAGCCAGGTGCTGATTTGGTGGATGCTTTTAGACCAATCAGCCTTTGCAATTCAGTGTGCAAAATTCTTTCTAAAGTTCTTACCTCTCGTTTGCTGATATTTCTTCCTTAGATTATTTCCCCACAACAAAGTGGCTTTGTGCCTGGCAGGCAGATTCTTGATTCAATTTTGAAGGTTCATGAGGTCATCCACTCTACCCAGGTCTCTCTTAATTCTAGTTTCCTCCTTAAGTTGGATCTTTCGAAGGCCTATGATCAGGTGGATTGGGATTTGTTGATCAAAGTTCTTAGATCCTTTGGGTTTGGAGAAATATTCCTTCAATTGATTTTTTATCTTATTAGTACTTCTACAGCTGCCATTTTGATCAATGGATCTCCTTCTAGGTTTTTTAAACCTTCCTAGGGTTTAAGGCAAGGAGATCCTCTTTCTCCTATCCTCTTCTCAATTTTGGCTGAATGCTTAGGGTGCCTTTTTTAGAAGATTTCCTCGAATGGCTATTTTAAAGGCCTTTCCCCTTCCTCGACTTCTAGTCCTTACTCACATGAACAGTTCATGGATGATACCATCTTAATGGGTTTTTCCTCTATTCAAGAAGCCAAGACTATCAAAATGGCTCTTACTACCTATACCCTTGGCTTGGGTCAAATAATCAACTGGGATAAGAGCTCCTTATATTTTATTAATACTCCTGAGGAAAGACAACATAAAATTGCGAGAATTATAGGCTGCAGAATTGAGTCTCTTCCTGCTACCTATCTGGGTCTCCCTCTTGGTCTTAAACCTCCAGACTCTTTCTAGGGTGGTATTGTTGATAGATTTAATAGGAAGCTGGCTGGTTGGAAAGGAGCCATCTTGAGCCAAGCTAGAAAACTTCATCTCCTTAAGGCGTCATTGCAAAGTCTCCCTGTCTATGCTCTCAGTCTCTTCAAGATCCCTAGGAAATATGCTGACATCATTGGAAAAATCCAGAGAAATTTTTTGTGGTCGGGAGTGGAGGAAAAAAAGAGATTTGCTTTAGTTTATTGGGACAGGGTCTGCACACCTAAAAAGTTGGGGGGTTGGGTATCCACCCTATTAGAGCTACCAAATTGGCCTTGCTGGAAAATAAGATTTGGAGAATTTTTGGTGTTAAAAGAGAATGGAAGGATATAATTCATAACAAATGCCACTTCTCCTTTTCCCATATTTTAGAATTTTTGAAAACTAACCTGAAAGTGCAAGGATCTTTCATCTGGAATAGCATTCATAATGCTAAGGATACGACTTTTAAAGGGGCTAAGTGGTTTTTAGGAAATGGCAGAAAAATTCATTTTTGGGAAGACTGCTGGATATAAGATTATCCTCTAAATTCTATTGTTGCCTTTCAACCCGTTATCAATTAGTGTATTCAGAGATATGGAGCTATGGTTAGGGAATATTGGAGGTGTTGGAATTATGATATATTTGTCATCAGTGAATACACTTAGTGAAAACACTTATTCAATTCTGAATGCTTACCGAGCTCATCACTTAGTCCACAGCCTATACCGAGCATTCAACGGTTAAACAGTTCATACTAAACAGAACAGTGGTCACCGAGCATATGAACAGATCAGCAGTGTTTACCGAGAAGAGCAACATTTACCAAGCAGACGGTAGTCACCGAGCTTCACCGTAACTACCGAGTCATCAGTTGAAGCCAATCGAGAAGTCAGTTATCACCGAGTCACCAGCGGTTACCGAGTGACAATATAGCTACCGAGTCACTAGCAGCTACCGTGTTCCAAGCTACACTTCGGGACTAGTATGGGCCGAGCTTCTACTCTTACCGAGAGCATGACGATGCCGAGTATTGTAGTGGATTCTGAGTATCAGAAGATCACCGAGCCAGCTTGAGGAACTGAGCTTCTACCGACTCAGTAATATTTTGTATACTTGTGTAAGGCCGACTTAAGAATAAGATTATGTTATTAATTTGTATGAGGCTGACTTTGTGAAATATAAATTGTAATTATGGACGGTATATATATGTAATGTATTATACCATTTGATATATGGAATTATGTAAGAAGCATGGATATGCGAAATTAGAAAGAGCAGAGCAGAGACTGCAATAAGGCAGCAGAACAGAGCATTTTTGCAAAGGAGAAGAATTGACATATCTATCTCAAAAGGAAATTAGTACACAAAGGATCTTATCAGCAATTTAGTTGTAAGTCAAGATCTACTATTTCATCCTAACAGTTGAATCAGTTTGTAAATCCTTTAACCGGGTAGACTTAATAGTCTTTTGTAAATCTCCTAACC
>MU223680.1:715542-728608 GCA_018584345.1 Thuja plicata | reverse complement strand
TCAGTGATCTATCAATTAATACTTTTTCTTATTATCTGAATCTTTACTTAATGCTTATGTACTGAACTTGAATATCAATGCAAGTAAGATAAATATACACAACACATAACACCATATATGATTATGGTGAAACCCAATATAGGTGAAAACCTCGGTGGGAATTAGTACCCACAAATATTCTGTACTAGTGTCTTATGATCCTTGTTAGAAGATCCTTAACCCTGTTAAGAGTTGTCTTTACAATACATGAAGTATAGTGACCTTGTTAAGGATCAAACCTTGTTAGGAGTCTTTTACAATAAACCTATTATGGGTGGTAGACTCACTGTCCAAGAGCACACTGCTCAAGTGGTGAAGGCTACAACCTTCTGGATCTTTGATACACACTGTATCTGCAAGGTGAACTGCTACTGTGACACTGCTTATCTGATCAGTTCCTTTTGTGCGCTGATGCTTTAAAATCTTGTTTATCTCTACAAAAATCTTGTCTTCACTCTAAATTCTTCTACTTCAATATCTATATCATCAACATATGATAGATATAGCTTTTCTGCTTTTACACTCTGCTTTGCTTTTCTTATCTCTGGCTTCCGCAATTTTTCCCATCACAAATGACCTTCTATAAGTACTTCCTCAAAGGAAATGACCATGTCAGCTTTAGGAAAACTTTTACCATCTATATTGATCACTTACATAATCATGCAACCCTTCATTAAGTCAGCTTAACATTAATTATAATTTCTTTACTCAAACTGAACAGACACATCTTTTCACATAGTCCGCTTCACCAAAATAGCTCTAACTAATTATCCCGGATGAATCAAGTCATGTGATTTTAACCATAGTTTTTTAGGTCACTAAAAATCACTAATCTAAAGGTGCAAGTCATGAGGATGAGTGTAACTTCCATGCCAAAACAATCTCTATCAGCTCTTTCCATGATCTCTGTCCCATTTTGGCATTCACTGGCTATACCTCTTCAACTAGCTGTATCTTCTTCATACTTGTAGATCTGATAATTCTCTCTTAGAATTAGCATCTAAACATACTTATAAGCTTATCTTCAAAGGCACATATAATTTGGATAAAATATGAACACACGCTAATCAAAACTATAATAGTTTGTTCCTTGCTCTGTCCTATTTTCTATACTTAGCCAATTTCGGATCTTCTGATAATGTGTGCTGACTCCAAAAATTCATATGAATTTGTTGCCATAATGATAACATTAACTAGAGTCATATACTTCTTTATAGTCAATTTTCCAACACAAAGAGGATAAGAAGAAGGAGGAGGATGTGGGAGGTCAGAAAGTGCCAATTCTGGTTGAGTATGACATTTCTGAAGACAATGATGTGCCTATATCTCTGAAGCTTGAAGTAGTTATGGGTAAAAGTACAAACCCGTGTCACACTTTTATAAAGGAAAAGGACCACAACATGCAAACTGTTCAACTTTAACGACATTAAAGGTGGCATTTGTATTTAGAATTTGAGGATGATGTAATCTAAAGAAATGTGTGAAAATGGATTAATTTTATGTCTATAATTTTTTTAGAAAAAATTGAAGAAGAATGTACATAGTTTTTTAATTTTTGAAGTCCATTTTTCCATTGCTGAAAACAGCTAAAAATTTGGTGTCTAGTTCCCTCCAAACAAGTATATGCAAATAATCTATTTTTCCCCTGATTTCAAAATATGTTATAGATAAAATTTATAGCTAGTGCAGAAAAGAAGAAATATTGGTTTTCAATGTATATTTTCTCTGTTATAACTTCTCAAAGTTGAACTTATCTAAAATCGATAGTTTTCACCTCCCTCCGAATTTTCCCTATCAAATCTACACCATTCAAAAAAAAAATTACATATTCTTGAAGAGGACTCTCTCCTATAGTGTTAAATATAAATTTTAAATTTTTTTGATATGATTTACTATTTTTTTATTTATTTGAAGCAACATCTTCTCGAATGTTAAAATACCTACTTCTTGTATTTTGAAATTATAATATATTAGATCTAATCAAAATATTATAAACTTTATATGAAAATAATTTTGACTCTGAGCTCTACAAAAGGGTAATTTTTATATTTTTTAAAAATATCATTAAAAAGAGTAGGGGTTATTGAAACATTGACTTTTTGAAATAATTTTATTTCTTTGGTAATTGGTATAAAACATGCATTTAATAGACATTTCCATTTGCAAAATTTTAACAACTTATCTAGCTTCGCTAGAATGAATCTAGCTAGACCATATGTTTGATGAAAATTAATTTTTATTTAGAAAAACTCAAATTTAGCTATGCTGATAAGTGGTCCTGAAACGTGACCCAACTTTTTGCTTTTACCCTTATGGATTGTGGTTAGGACACTTAGAAGGATGCGATAGAGGTGGAGAATACTTCCCCTACCAAGGATTCGACTTTACCAGAGGGGAAGATAGACAATGCCCCTGGTAATTCTTGGAACATCCCTTTCATCAAACCAATGGACTTGCAGGAAAGGAATGTTCAATTACTGAGGGATGACATGGATGATAAGATCGATCCCCCCTTTGGGGTTCTCCAAATGGCAAAAGTTGCTTCCATGTACTCCTTTCAATTAATGAAATGGGTGTTCCAAGAGATCAAGAATTTAAACCTCAAGCACCATTTGATTGTTGCTAAGGTGGAATCTCTATAGAGTTAGCTGAAGTATGGCCCTAAAACTATGGTGGACAAGGTTACTAATGATGAGGACAATAATGTGTAGAAATTACAAGCCAGAATGGAAACCATGGAGAATACCATGAAAAAACACATGCAAGACTACAACAATTTTATGGGTTCGGCCATGGATTGTGTCCTGACCATTAAGGCTGAGTTGGATACTGGGTCCCCTAGTAAAAAAATAGAGGATATCACAGAGAACCTAGAAGATGATGGCCTTGGAAAATTCACTAGATCAGCAAGAAAGAAGAAAATTCATGAAAGGATCCAGGAACTCTCAGATTTCAATATAGCGATAAAGAAGATATCTAAAGTGAAGTAGGAAGCCGCTGAGGCTTGTAAGGAGCTTGTCTAGGGCTCTAGTTTCTGGTTCTGGTGGTTTGTCTTTTTTGCTGGTCTCTGGCTTTTGGTTTTTTCTTGGTTTTTTGTTGTTAGTTTTGGCATTAGCATACTGGTTTCCAGTCTTATTTATTTTTAGAGCGCTTCAATGTTTAAACTTTTATTCTAGCTTGTAAGGGGTTTTGGGTCCCCATTCAAAACCTATTTTTCCCTGCAGTAAAAAACAATTCATAAACTTTTCGGTTAAGCTCTTCATTCTCAGTTGGTGTTAACCGATGTGGTGCTTTGTTTGGTAAATTAGTTCCAGGAATTAGATCCATATAGTGACTGATATCTATCATTGGTTGAAAACCATTAGGTACATTATCTAAAATTATCTCCCTATACTCAGTGAGAAACTCCCCAAATTCTACAGGAATATCATCCCCTCTATTCTTACATGGTTTTTTAGGAATCAAAGCATAACAAATATCATTTCTTTTCAAATCTTTAACAAACTATCTACCTTCTATTAGACAAACTTTCACAGATGTACATATCTAACCAACAGATTCTTCAATCAAAGGTAACAAAAATTTATTCTTACCATCAACCCAAATAGAATATCTATTCAACCTTCCATCATCTATAGCATGTCTATCATATTTCCAATGTCTACCCAAAAAAATATGATGACAATCAATAGGAATAATATCACACAAGACCTTATCATAATACTTCCCAATTTTCAGATTCAAAAAACATTGTTCACTCACCATTAATGTATGATCATCCTTGATCCATGAGATCTGATAGGGATTTGGATGTTTCATCCTCTCCAACTACAACTTTACAACCATTTCCTCAGATGCCAGATTCTCCGAGCTTCCACTGTCAACAATCACTTTCCAAACTTTATTTGCAACTCTACATCTAGTTTTGAACAAACTTTTCCTAATCAGATCTTGCTTATCCTTCTCAGTCCATAGTATCCTTCGGATCATGAAATTTCCTTCCTTTTCAGCTTAATTTGGTGACTCCTCTTGTACCAATGCATTTCTCCTACTACTGCATTTCTTTCTTGCATGTGTACATTCAAAATATTTATGTCCTTCTTCACCACAATTGTAACAAGTAACTTGGAATCCCTTTCTACTATATCCACCTCTAGAGTAATTTCCTCTTCCTTGGTATGAATTTCCACCTTTCCACTCAATTTTTTGTTTATCTTGAGATGTGTCCGAAATTGACTTGTCTAGTTCTGATCTGTTGTTTTTACCATGGGATCTACCTCTTCCTCTAGGGAATCTATCACCTCTACCTCTTTTTCTTTGTTCATACCTTCTGTTCAACTTTTCCTTAGCTTTTAGGGAAAATTGATATGCCTCCTTAATGCTTTCCATATTGACCAAAATGATCTCATCTTGTATAGAACTTCTCAAGCCATTCAAGTACCTTACTATTCTTTCCACCTCATCTTCAACATGTCTAGATCTGATGTCCAATCTATAGAATTCATCAGTATAGTCTTTCACAAATTTATCCTTCTGCTTCAAGCTTTGCATTCTCCTAATCAGGTTAATCTGATAATCACAAGGTAGAAACTTGCCTTTCAATTTGTTTACCATATTGTCCCATACCTTGATTTTGTCTTTACCTTTCTTCATTCGATCCAATTGTAGATTTTCCCACCATAGGGATCAATGAACTTTCAATTTTGTTCTTTCAATATTTACCTTCTTATCCTCTGCTACATTCTCATACTCAAAATAATTTTCTATTTCAGTTATCCACTCAATCAATTCATTAGAATCCAATTTTCCACTGTACTCAGGAGGATTGAAGTAAGGTATGTATTTCAAACTTGTCAAGGCTCTCAAGAATTGTTCTTCTTCTTGACTCATCATAGGTACAGGTGCAGCTTCACCTTGAACCTCCTCATTTTCATCATCACTAACATCATCAAGATGTCTTCCTCTACATTGGGCTGTCTCAATAGCTTCCAATCTAGCAGCTATCTATCTAAGCATATTAGCTAGACTTGGATCTACATTTCCTCTCCCATGAACCATCTTGAATCCCTGTGCAATTGTAGGTCATATCACAATCTGCTACCCCACAACAATACCAACTAGGGTTAGGGTTTCAAGAAGGAACTTAGATATCACCACGCTTTGATACCACCTAATGCAAGGAGGGTTAGTAGGAAGGGCCAAGGGCACTCCCATCTACCAAGCCAGCTTGCAGACACAATGCGGAAGCCAAACAACACATTAAGAGAAGAAAACATAGAGATCCATTATATTAACTTGATCAAAATAATTACATGCCAAGATCTAAGGCCTTCTCAGTTTCGGCCATATATTCAATGAATTACAATAAGATATTTATACAATACAGATCACATACCTTTGATATCAATATCTAAACATTTACTTTCTTGCTCCAAGAATGATCTCTAAACTAAGAACATAAAACCAAATATATACAAAAGTCCACCAAAAGAGGTTAGTGCTCAAATCCATAAGAGAGACCCAAATTTAGGTCCACACAGATCCCAATGAGAGACCCCAAATAAATTAAGCCATCATAATTAACTAAAGAAGTTAGCCAAAGATCCAACTCCCAAAATAAACGTCTCAAGTGGAGGAACACCAAAAATCAACAACCGTCGGTAAAGAATAACCGAGAATCAGAAAACCCATCGATAAGGACATCACTGAACATGTTGGTAAGCATGCCCGAGCAACAGAAAAAAAGCATGCCTAAGAAACAAAACCTGAGTGACATAGACAAATATGCCCGAGCAGCAGAACCCGAGTGACAAAGAACAAATTAAAGAACTGAAAGCAAAACATCTTTTTGGTTGTGCAGGATTGCCAATGACCCAAGATGCTCCTACATCACAATGCTCCAACATTGTCGGGTTATGGGGCAACTTCTGGACATATCTTATAATGTGGTTCATTACAGGTATATTTCTTTATAAAATTGACCTTGTTCTTCTTAATACTCTTTAGCTTAGTGATTCTTGATTTGGTCGCCATTGCTTCTTGAAATTAGGGCTTTCCGTAAATGATAAACAAAGTTCTCAGTTTATGCTTAGTGCTTACTTTAACCTCTGCAATTGTAAATGATATTCTTGGAGTGTTGTGAATCGAGTTGAAGTCATTTTTCAATGATGTTGCTTTGTGCTATGGTTTTTCTCTGGTCGCTTTTCTCTAATCGTTGGTGAAGATTAAAACCCTTCCATCATCTATTTATAGAATTTTCCCTAAGTTGAGTCATTAATTCTCAACCACTCCTCGGTGTGTGAAGATAGAGTCATCAGTTGAAACACTAACTTCTCTTTCGGTCAAAGCGTGATGCTCTAGGCAGTCTTTTTAACTTTCTTTTTATTGACGGGTTTTGGTTTTTGGCGAAGACAAATTTTTCAATTCACATGATTACCGATGGATCTTGGTTGACACTAGGAACTTTATCTTTTACATGTTAACCGATGATTCTCGTAAGTGTACACAACTCAACTTTGTAAGTATACTGATGCATCTCGGTATGTATTAACTAATGAAATAGATTTCACAAAATCATAACAAGTAATACCATAGTGCATCTATAATCATGCTAATTTGGCATTTCAACTATGTATAATGGAATTGATGCAAAATATGACTTGGTATAATGTAGTTCCATACTTTTTATGCTTAGGTGGGGGGGTGATATCACTAGATCCATTGGATAAGGTGTCACCATTTGCATTTCTTAGTCCAGCTTCATTAGTGTTTGTAGCTTTCCTCCATATTTTTTTCTCATCTTCCTAATGGCTTCAATGGTGTTTCCATTGGCAAAGGTGTTGGTCTCTATCATTTGGTCTCTACAGTCTTTCTTGAGAAGACTGAATTTATGATAGTGTAGAGATGTCATTCTGGGGTTAGTCTAGCCTCTAGGCTTTCTTGTCCATTGTCTCATACATTTTGTAGCAATGTGACCAAATCTTCCACATGTTGTACAATTTTCCCAAGTGTTGTAATCACATGCATACTAGTTACCGATTCTTTTTAGTTGATAGGTAGATTCTTGACCTTTAGGCTTCCATGCTTGCTTTTTCTTCTTCCAACATTCAAGAGTTGTGTGCCTATGCATTTTGAAAGTTGGATAGTATTTGTCCATATAGGTTTCCTTCTTAGGTTGTTTTATCTCAGATTTACATTCATATGATTTATGTCCTTTCTTCTTACATTTATAACAAATTCCTATGAATGAAGATGTAGATTTAGGAATACCTTTCATTTTGCTCCTACAAAAATTTGATGTGTGGCCTTTCTTTCCACAGTGATTGCATGTAAGCTTTCTTGGTCTTGTATTGGGATAGAAATTCTTTGGATCATCTTGATTAGGTGATTCTCTATTATTGGTATAGCCTAGTTCGGTGTTTTTATTGGCTCTCCTTTGTCCATCAAGAAAATCATCCACTTTTTTATTGCTTTCTTCATCTCTCTTGATAATTTCATTATGTTACTTCTAAATTCTTATTTCTTGTTTCAGCTTGTCATTTTCTTCCCTTAGCTCACCGATAGCTTCTATTCTTTCAATGAGTTCAACATTCATTATTTTTGCCTCTTGACTCATAAGAATAATCTGATTTGTAATCTCATGGTGATGTTATGTAAGTCTTTATATTTCTGACTCTTTTTCTTGTAACTTTTCAGTAATCTTTCTCCTATCATAAATGGCTAGTGTTCTCTCTTGTTTAGTTTGTCTAGCATTGTTCATGACATCAATAATTCTTACCATTTATGTCTCTTGACCGATTTGTAGATATTTCACTTGTCCAGGAAGATGTTGATTGATTTCATTTAAGCTTGTGATGCTTTCCTCTGATGTATTTGATGCTTTTCTTGTAGTAGATCCTAAAGATTCAAAAAGATCTGGTATCTTTTCCTCATGGTAGTCTATTTCATTATAGAGAGATGCAATAATCTTTCTTTCATCTAACAATTGTCTCATCTTGATTCTTTCTTCTTTATACTTCTCATAGAAGATCTGAATTGATAGGTTCTGATTCTCAATACTTTTGTCAAGTCTTTACTTCTCCATTGTATGATCTTTTCTCTTAAGCCTTTAAGCTTTCCAAATAAGAGTTCAAGCTCTGATACCAATTGTTGGAAATAATGGGAAGTGTGTACTGAGAGGGGAGGGGTGAATCAGTACCTCTAAAACTTTTATCTATTTTTAACCTTTATCCATTGTGTAATCAATTGTGTAACCAACCATCTATTATATACTATATTTGTGTAAGATATATCAATTCATCAACTTAAATAAATATGTAAAAATTCATAGAAACATTCATGAAAGTAATTGACTCATAACACAAGATATGGTAATGCAGAAAACCCCTGTTAGAAGATAAAAACTTCGGTGGGGATGGCACCCACAAAAACTTTTTTATTTGCAGATTGGAAGGGGCCATTAAGGTTTACAATTTATCACTTCTGATGATCTAACCTATTAGGAGTATTATGTGGAGACTTGTTAAGGTCTACTTTGTTAAGAGCTTTAGTAACATTGTTTAGTGTGCACTCGGTTAAGAGATTTACAATAGGATTGTTAAATCCACCTTCCTTGAAAGGATTTCTTCTATTTGCTACACTTGTTAGAATGCAAAAAAAATACTTATTGACCTGAGTGTATGAAATATAACAATTTCTTATTACAGATCCATTACAATTCACTTGTATAAATGTACCACCTAATGTGATTGATTAATACCTCTATTTCTTGGTAGCCTATGTTCTTGGTTCTTGATAACCAAATTCATCTTTTGTTGTTCTAATTTTTGAAACTTTTAGTCTGATACATAGATGTGCTCATTAGCTACATTCATCCTCTCATCCATAATAATGAATGATTACAATATCTATTTAAAACATATATTGACCTAATTAAGTTTCACATATAACAAAACTAACTCTATTATCAAAGGTTTACACCTTGACCTTGATCTCCTAGTCTGTATGTTTTTAATCAGTTAGACTGATTGAAACAATTAAAATAATGTTGCTTGTCCCTTAAGTAATGGTTTTAAAACAAATCAAGACTCTATAAATAGAATATAGTTGTTTTATTGGATGTGGAAGTCAGATCCACTTTGTTCAGGATGTAACTGACTTGTGGTGTCTGATGTTGGGTTTGCTTTGAAGTCTATTTGATTGTCTTTTGGTGTTCCTGGTTGAACTATCTTTTGGGTTTCTCTCTTTTCTATTCTCTCAGTTTGCACTGTATCTTCTCGTCAGGTTCCTCTATTAGATTACTCCTGTCGGGTTCCACTTTATCATCTGCGGTTTGCACTTTTGGTTAACACTGCAAAACTATGTCGTCAGTTTTCTCCTTGCTTAGTATTTTCAGTTTAAACTAAAAACCTAACTTTCAGTGTAGTGTAACCAATGGTTTAAACAACTTGTTTTCTCATCGTATATTAATGGAAAAACTTTATGTTTATCACTAACATCAGTCACAATGAAAGATAGAAAGCACATGCTATATGTTTGGTAAAGATATTTGCAACCTACTACTCTGTAGGAAAATACTCCAAAGAGAAAACACAATCTTGAATGAGCTATCAAATGAAGTGCATGTGAATTTAAATATGTTTGGTGTGTTTATGTTCCATAGGGTTGCAATAAATATGAATGGCACTTTTATTGTCAAACCAAAGAGTAGTGGGATGATTAACATCAAAATCAAACTCACCTATCAACTGTCAAAGTGGAAGAATCTGTTGACTAGCCAAGACAACTCCTTGATACTTATCTTTAGATGATGATAATGCAATAGAAGTTTGATTTTGCAAGACCAAGAAACTAGACCAGAACCAAGGCAGAAAATAAAGCCAAAGATAGAATTTCTATCATCAAAATCACTATCCCGATCTGAGTCAGTGAATCCCAAAATCTTAGTAACACTTGATGTGTAGTGGATGTCAACTTGTATAGTTCCTTGAATGTGCTTAGATTCCTACAAATGGATATCATGAGGATCTTGAGATAACCAAGAGACAAGACTAACTATAAAGGAAATATCAGGACAACTATGTGTCAGGTACAAAAGGTTTCCAACTAACTTCCTATACAAGGTAGCATCAAATGATGGGGTAATATATTTGGTAGAAAAAATAACACTTAAAAAAAAGGGACTAGGGGCTGGTTTACAATCAGCCATTGCAAATCTTTGAAGAAAACCAAGAGCATACTTTTGTTGGAAGATTGAAATACCTGCAGAAGATTGATGAATTTGAAGACCAAGGAAATAATTGAACAAACCAAGGTCAGTCATGTCAAATTGCTTCATTAAATCTCTTTGACTTTTCTCAATCATGGTATGATAACTCCTTGTGAGTATCAAGTGAATAATATAGATGATGACCTAATTTCAGCTCCAACAAAGAAAAAGAAACACATAAAAATGGGAATGTGGATTCACAATATTCTTTTCCTTATTCCTATCCAAATATCTCATGAAGAAAACAATACTGGTATCTCTTCATAATGAACTTCAAATTCCCCTAATATTATCTATGAGCATAGTATATCACTCTCTAAATCTATATGCTTTGGGTTCTATAATGTGATTCTTAGTAGTTGGAAGGGAAAGATCATGGTCATATCTTGCATGGGAGAGAAAAAGAGTAGAAAGTCATATTTTTGAATCATCTATTTGGGTCTCTTTTTGAAGTTGCAGGTAGCAAGCGGAGAGATGGTGTTTGGATTAACATTATAATATGTGAATATGGAGATGGAAGCGGAGAAATAAGGTTCTTGTATGTGTTGTTAGACTTTGAAGGGCTTGGTAGGTTAGAGAAGAGTGAACAAGAGGATGTTTTTCTCTGTGTCCTCAATGTTGTTGTTAGGAAAATAACAATATTCAACAAAATGGTACATTATTTCATTCTCATTGTAAACTTTTCTACTAATTGTGTTTTAGAAAATGAAATAATAGAAATAGTACAATGAGTTGAGGAGAACTCTGTTTACATGAAATAAAAAACATGAATTCAATCTTCTTTAAACAGGCTACTTTATATTTTATTATAGGGTTTTCACTTAGATAATATCACATGTTCTTCATTCAACCAGCTAAAGAATGAGATAAATCCTCTCAAGAAGGACAAAAATCTATTTAAAGGGTATGTGTAGGATCATGGTATACCAAGCTATGGCCTTAAGTGGCAATGAAAATTCAGAAAATCAGGGTTAGTCAACTTGACATAAAAAGTTGAACATCTTATCAACCTTATGTGAAAAAGTTGTAAGAACAAAATCTATAGAAAATTGAATGTAGTTTCTAAACTACTAGCCCTTTTTTGAAAAATATTAATCTAATTGTTCAATATTTAATATTTCAATGCAGTAGTGCAATTTTTTTAGGAAAAAGATAAAAAGTACGTGTATGTCTGACTACCATAATCACAATCAAATGATGATATATTTTCACAATATTCTAAATATAAGTAGTAGACTCATGCCCAAATGTGACGCATTTTTTGTGTAATTGTTTACCAAATAAATAATTAATTATGAATTTTTTTCTACAACTTATTCAAAATAAAACAAACTATCGTGTTTGACCACCTTAACTAATTCTAAACTTTACAAAATTGCAAAAAAAAATTCTTATAGTAGGCGAAGCATAGAATGTGATGCATGTTTCGGATTTCAAAAAGGTTAAACCGTTTGAAAGTTATGGTTGTTTTTCAATCAGTATGTCAATCAAGTCTTTAGAGATATCTCAACTAGAAAATAAGTAATAATTACTTATTGAACTTGAATTTTGACAACAATTATATTGATGGAAATCTGATAACGTCTTTAAGAAACCCTTTTTGTTTCATCAATTTTGGGTGAAAAAAGGTCATCAGCTACATTGTCTAAGTGTGTAGATCAGAGGAAATATGGTGAACACGTCATTTGGATTGACCAACCACATTTGGCATTGGAAAGCCAAAACCCAAAGCAACTACCAATCCTAATCATATATCTGATATTATCCTATGTCTAATATTATTGTATATCTGATATCTCCTGCCCAAATACAACATTTTGATTTCAAAATTTTATGATTCAAGTTTTTTCAATTTTTTAGTTTTATGAGTTTTAGTTTATATATTATAAATTTCATTTGTTTTAATATTAATATTAGATGGTAATAGCATTAGTATTATATAATTATTTAAATATTAGTATTATATTATTATTTAAATTTCTCTATTTTATAATAGTATAATATTAGTATTAATTATTTATTAATATTTATAGTATAACAATAATACCTAGGAGAGAGAGTAGGAGCTGTAGAGGGAGAGGGAGTAGGAACTCTCTCTCTCTCTCTCTCTCTCTCTCTCTCTCTCTCAACCCATATATTACCTCCTGCCATGGAACTCTTGCAAAAAGATGGCGCAGATGGAGAGTCTTGTATTCCTATAAATAGAGAACTACAGAGCCATAAGAGAATGTATATGTAATTATTTACACACCCAGTTCAGGGTTATAAGAGAAGATTTACTTGAAGCTTATAGGGAGTGTGTGAACCAAATTAGAGGGAGTTATAAGAAAAAATGGGAGTTTTTTTAGCACAAAGGGTCCTCTGATTTCTAGGTTTATAACTCTGTTCAATATGTGGGGATGACAAGAGGTAAAGATGGTTTAGAATTTGGTCTTTCATTCAATATTTTGTTTATAGATTAGTTAGTTTATTTGGAAGCCAAAACAACTAAGCTTCATTGTAATTTTGATTGGAAACAAGTCTACAAATGTGATTCTGTTGATGATAGTCAAGAGGCGGCCATTAATCATGAGCTCATTGAAAAATTGGCCATTATTCAGGGCCCTCCTAGCACTGGAAAAACATTTACCAGGTTGCAAATTATAAAGGCTTTGCTTCATAATATTGCAAATTCCTCTGGTCCCATTCTCATAGTGTGCTTTACTAACAGAGCTCTGGATCAATTTTTGGAGGGAATATATGAATACGAGAAAATTCTAG
>MU223680.1:672928-706924 GCA_018584345.1 Thuja plicata | reverse complement strand
CACACTTGAGCATTCAAATGGGTCAAAAGGGGTCATGGGGTCTTCCTAGGGGTCCTAGTATGTTATAAGGCATACTAGGACCCCTAAGAAGACCCCATTACCCCTTTCAACCCATTTGAATGCTCAAGTGTGTCATGAGGGGTTGCAGAAGAGTGTGTAGTACTCACTATGATCAGTTTCCACATGTCTTGCATGTCTTCACCCGTCATCAAATCTTCCACAATTACTTCTTACAAATATTAATGACCATCATAGGAATTTGTCATAAGTGTTTCACTCATGATTACCTTACCCATTGTCCAAAGTGTCGACATTTGGAAAATATCAAATGTAAGGAAATATACAAGGTTGAGACACCTTATTCATAACAGACATGATGACATCTTTACTTGTGTCCAACGAGAGTTGAGGTCATGTAGAGAGAGAGAGAGGAGAGGCTGATGGTTGACTTATGAAGATCACAGGACCGTTTTTATGATCTCATCATGTTGAGGAGTCACTCGTAGGATACTGTACAGAGATCTGCATCTTCACATCATAGATCAAAGAGATCTTGGAGCTATCACCCATTAGAACATAGAGATAGAGAGAGTAATAGATAGGGAATTGTGTCACATGTTTATCGAAATTGAAAGAACAAAATTATTATATATATAGATGAGAAACTTTCTTTTCTAGTTAGTTTTGTGTTTGATTACTATATTTTCATCAATAACATAAAACTTAACACAAAGAAACAACATGGATGAATGTATTCAAATGTAATCCGCTAAAATCACATAACCTATAAAACAAAGATAAATATTTTATAAGGAATACATAAATGCACAAGGAAGAAATGATGTACTAAGGATAATAACATTTGAGATGCATAATTTTGATAGGTTCCTTAAGAGGGACACCATCCATATCAGCAATTTTGTAAGCACCTGAATTAAAGTCTTTAATTACAACAAAAGGTCCAAGCCAATTAGGACTAAACTTTCCTTTTTCACTAGGTAAAGAATTCACATTTATTTGATTCTCACATAGCACTTAATCACCCATTGAAAATTATCATTCAATTCCCTTATTATTATACTACTTCTGAAGTGATTTATGATAGGATTTTATATGTTCCAAAGCATTTTTTCGTTGTTCATCCAACATTTCTAATTCTTGTAATCGTTGTTCTCAAAATGTATCTTTGTCAATTATCCCATTAAATGAAACACGTAAAGAAGGTATTTCCAATTCCAAAGGCATAATAGCATCAATACCATAGACAAGATTATAAGAAGAAGTACCCGTGGCAGTACGAACACTAGTCCTATAAGCCCATAAAGTATAGGTAAGTTGGGTATGCCAATCTTTTGCATGCTTATTAATTGTTTTCTTTAGAATTTGTTCAATGACCTTATTTGATGCTTCAGCTTGACTATTAGATTAAGGATAATAGGGAGTTGAAAATCTATGTTGAATTTGATATTTCTCCAAGAATTCCATTGCTTCTTTATTCTTGAAAGAGGTACCATTATCTGAAACTATCATTGAAGGAATACCAAATCATGTTATAATATTATTAAGAATGAAATCACAAATAACATCTATAGTAGTTGAACAGAGAGGGACACCTTCCACCCACTTTGTAAAGTAATCTGTAGCTGTCATGATGTATGTATGTCCTTGAGAAGAAGGCGGTGAAATTTTTCCAATAAGATAAAAACCCCAAATACTAAAGGGTCATGGAGCTACTTGATTATGAAGCTCAAAAGTAGGAGAATGGATCAAATTACCATGTTGTAGACATTGAGGACACTTCTTAACAAACATGAAAGAATCTTGTTCCATTGTTTGCCAATAATATCCCATTCTAAGAAGTTTATTGAGTAAAGATCTTCCACTAAAATTTCCCCCACAAGAACCAGAATGAGCTTTTACCAAAGCTATCATAATTTTGGTTCTACCAAGACATCTTAACAGAAAACCATCATAAGAGAATTTTTAAAGCGTATCTCTTAAAATGATATAATGTGCTGCAATATTCCTAATACAATTATGCATGTTCCTTGTTGCCTATTCAGGAAAAGTTCCATCTTTCAAAAAATAAAAGATATGAGAATACCATTCATCCAAATGCAAATTGAAACAATCAGAGGTAACCTTATTGGAAATTGTAGGGTTTTTAAGATTATGTATAGTAAATTAAAATTCTTTAGCATTATTCTCAAGATAAACCAAAGAAGTTGTGCTTGTCATGGCATTCGTATGTTGATTATCTTTCCTAGGTAAATTTCGAATCGTATAAGAAGAGAATTGTGAAAGAATATCTAGAGACAAATCTCTATATTGTGTCATTTTATCATTCTTATTCTGATAACCTCCTTTAATCTATTCCACAATCAATTACAAATCTCCATAAATTTCCAAGTTTTTAATTTTGAGGGATGAAGCTGCTCGTTAGCTAGCTATAAGAGGTTCATACTCCACAATATTGTTAGTACAAGGAAAAGTCAATTTTTATGACATAGGGATCGGTATTTTCGTAGGAGGGATCAAGATAATTCCAACACCACAACCCTTCTCACATCTAGATAAGTAAAAATATAATTCCCAAACATCATCTTGTTTAATAGCTAGAATGTTTTCATCGGGGAATTCTATTTAAGTAAAATATGTATTAGAATGAGGACAAGGAGCTTCAGCCAAATAATCTGTTAAAGATTTTTCTTTAATCGAATTTTGAGAAATAAAATTTAGATAAAATTTCATAAGTAACATCACCCACTTTGCAAGACGGCCAGAGAGATCAGTCTTCGAGAAAAGATGTTTCAAAGGATCAAATTCAACAATCACATCGACTTCAACATTTAATAGATAATGCATGATTTTTTGACAAGCATAAACTAAAGCTAAGAATTTTTTTCCAAGTTTGGATATCTTGTTTATTAATCAAGTAAAGTCTGACTAATTTAGTACATAGGTCTTTCCTTACCTTCACTATCATGTTGATCCAACAACGTGCTCACCGCATTCAGAGTGGCTGAAGTATATAGATAAAAGGGTTTATCAAACTGAGAAGGTTGCAAAATAGGATGATTGGTGAGATACTCCTTAAATTTCTCATAGGATTGTTTACATTCCTCATTCTAAGAGAAATTGGTATCTTTTCTAAGAAAGGAAGTAAGAGGAAGAGTTCTATCAGCTAAGTTGGAAACAAAGTGATGAATTGCTTAAATTTTTCCTTGTAAACTTTGTAACTGAGAAATATTCTTAGGAGAAGGCATATTAAGAATAACATCAATATTTTGAGTATCAACCTATATGCCTCTCTTAGAGATTATAAACCCCAATAATTTACCAGAATAAACTCCAAAGCGCATTTCTTAAGATTCAATATCATATTGTAACTTCTAATCCTTTCAAATATTTGTTGTAAAATATTAACATGATCTCTTCTTTGTATATATTTTGCCAAGATATAATCCACATAATCCTCAAGAATTTTATGAATGTAATCATGAAAAATCAAATTCATGTCCCGCTGATAAGTTTCTCCTGCATTTTTTAATCCAAAAGGCATCATTACCCAACAAAATAATCCCCAAGGTGTTATAAATGTCATCTTAAGTTGATCTTTGGGAAGAATAAAGATTTGATTATAGCCTGAAAATCCATCCATAAAAGATAATAGAGCATGACCCGCTATTGAATCCACAATCATATCAATATTAGGTAATGGGAAATCATCTTTTAAGGATGCCTTATTTAAATCTCGAAAGTCAGTACGCATTCTTATCTTATTTTATCCTTTTGAAATAACCCCTATGTTTGAAATCCATTCAGAGTAATCAATAGAGTGGACGAATCCAACACCCAATAATTTTTCAATTTCAGCTTTAACTAATAAGGCAATTCCTGGATTCATCTTTTGGATTTTCTGCTTCACAGGTTTAGCATTTGGTTTGAGAAAAATATTGTGAGTAGCAATCTTAGGATCTATACTCGGCATATCTAAATATTTCCAAGAAAAAATATCCTTAAATGCAATTAAAAGGGAAACCAACTGATCACGTTCATCTTGATTCAAACATTTCCCAATTTTTATTATTTTCTCATAATCATTTTCATCCACTTGAACCTCAATAGTATTAGTTATGAGAAAATTAATTTCTATTGGAGAATCTACTGGTAAAGTAGAAATATCATGTTCATCATCTTCTACAAAATATGCTTCTATGTTTAGATAATAGGGCTTCCTTCTTTTGTGATGAAACATAGGTAGACCCTCATAAGCTCCTAAAAAATCCGCTAAAGCTTCATCTTCGGGAAAAAAATCCAAGATAGGTTTTTGATCTATGTCAAGGAGGAGTGGGTTAACCAACTCCAAATGTCCACCACATATATGGTTAACATTGAGAGGAAAATCCAATGGTTGTTTGTAAGGATTGAACCCCAATCCATATGTATAATCATAAATTTCATTGTCCAAAGGTACTTGTATACCTTGTTCATATTTAACACATCCTTTCCCATTAAATCCTAATTTCTTGAGTAGATGATAACCAGAACCATATCTATTGGCCATATCATATTGAGTCAAAGGAGCCGCATATGTCACAATGTCATAGCAATCAAGTTTTATTGTTTCAATTATTTCATCCATTGAGGCAGCAACAAAGTTACTTTTTAATTCCGCAGAAAGTGGAGTAAAAACTTGTTTTTCAAACCCACTTTGTTGTTTCATGAGTTCCAAATTAGAAACCTTATATTCTCCAATAAAAGGAGGATTAAATTCCAACATTCCCCAATCATCCTTAGTCAAAGAAGAAGATGGAGCTTCAGTTTGTTTAATCTGAGGTGGATTTTCAGGTTCTTTACTTGGTTGGAGAGGTTTGGAAACTTTAGCATATTCCGCATTTAAGCAAGGATTCGGTGCATCATCTGTATGTAGTGTATACATCAAATTTTTATAAATGAACCCAACCTTGTGATAAATAGTAGAAGGAACTGCATGCATATTATGTAACCAAGGTCATCCTAAAAGAAGGTTGTAATTGATAGGTCAAAGCATAACATAAATAGGTGTATTGAGTATAACTGGACCAAATTTAAGAGGTAGCATTATAATGCCCAAAGTTCTCTTTGCAATATTATCAAATCCATGAATAGGGACATTATTAAGTTGAATAGTTGTAAGATCAGCCTTAATTTCCTTAAGCATGTCCATGTTGTAAACATTAAGCCCAGATCCATTGTCAATTAATGTTCTGTGAATGATACTCTGATTAATAGAAACAACAACCATAAGAGCATCATATTGTTATTTCACCTCAACATAAGGTAAATCATCATCGGTAAACAAAATAGGAGGTATAGAAGGCATATTATGCATGCATTCAAAAAAGGAATTAATATTCTCTTTGTTAGAAGGTGAAGTAGGAAGGGTAGATAAAGCCTTTTGCAATGCCTCATGATATGTCGGAGAAGTTTGAAGCAATTCCCATAAAGATATCTTTGTGTGAGTAGAACGTAATTGTTCAAATAAGTCTTACTCCTTAAAGGAAGATGGTAAATTAGGTGCTTGAGGAAGCACAGGTTGAGAAGCAGGTAAAGAAGCTAGAATAGTAGGTTGAGGATTATTCTGTGTGCGATAAGCATGTGAAACGAAATCCATATTGTCAAAGAAATCAAAAGGATCTTGAGGTTTACGCTTAATTTGTATTTGAGGACATCCATTTACCATCAACAAAGGTTTAGGAGTTTAGGATATAACATTCTAGGTACATCAATATTGCAAATAGTAGGACATGAAGGAAACCATGCACACACCCTATGGTACAGGTCATTTGAAAAGGTTGTGGAGGAGGATGCAATAGGAATAGAATCAATAGATCATATTCAAACAATTGGCATCCTCACTACCATGTACCTCAATAGGTGATCTATCCCGTTTTTCAATAAAATCCTCATCAAAGTATTCAAAACAAAAATCTTACATGTTGAACACAAAGTAACACTACAAGCATGAAAAATGTAAATGTTTTTGTATTTTTAAAGAATTTTTGTGTTTTTTATTTTTGACATATAAATGCAATAGCATAAAATAAATCTAATTTTTATATGCATGTAAGATCTAACATAAAATGAAAATCTAACACCAAAAAGAAAGAGTTGTCTATCACGGGTTCACCAAAATGTAAAGGGGGAACATGTATATGGAGAGATCTCTTTAGATAAGGTTTTGAACAATGGGGATTTGTACATAAAAGAGACCCTATGCCAAATTTGACCACTTACATTTAATTATAATGATAAGGATTGCAAATATGGAAATGTTTGCAAAGAATAATGTAGTAAAATACATACCTCACAATATAGAAGATCTTGAAAAGCTTGTTTTCTGATATTTGTGTTGAGTTTTTGGAAATTCTGCAACCAAATCTGGAAAAGAAACACAGAGACAAAGAAAACCCAGAAATATTTTTGCTTTCTGAGTCAGGTTGACCTTGACCCAAATGCAGTGGCACAATAGTACCCCAAAATGTTGACCTCAACCTGCACTACTCCGACGGAAATTCTGTTCGCGGATCCTGAAAGTTGGCCAAAAAGGTTATCTGAATATGCTCTGCAACTCCCGAAACGACTATAGATATCTAAAAATGGTGTTTTGGGGTATCTATATAGGGTTTTTCCTTAGTCAAACCCCCATTTTTGTGGTTTCCACCTCCATGAATAGCCGGATGTAATACTATAGGTGTGTGTGTTTCTCTTAGGAAGAGCTTTGAATGTGCAATGCCAAGATATAATCCTCTAGATGGAAACCCTAGCATGAATTGAAATGAGAGAGAAATGCATAGATTTGAATATGATAAAGAAAGCATATGAAGCCCCAAAGGCTAAAGTAATCCTACCAAACTCACAGTCTATAGTTACTACCCCGTGATTGTATCTTTAGAATGCTTGAATATTGAAAATGGTAGATCAAAGAAGAAGAAGGAAGGAAGAACTCTTTCTTGCTCCAATGAACATCCACAATAGCTTGTCCACAAAAATTCTAGCATGTATTAAGGCATCATCATATCTTGTCCTCCTATATAATCCTCTTGCATTCTTGCATCATCATGATGTCATCATTGTAAAATGTCATAATATCATAATGTCCAAATGAAGGCAAAAGAGAGTACTTATATAGAGATCTCAAGGTAAGCCTCCTAGGGAAATGCAAGGGCCCATAATTAAAATTTCACCTTCAATCATGGTCTAATCACAATAACGAACTAAGGAGTAAATGAAATTAATTATATTTTAATGAAAACCCTTCTGCATTTGGATCTAGGGACCAATTTTAGATTTAGGACGCGGTTATGATCCAAATTTGAAATCGGGAACCAAAATCCGACAGAGGTCAAGGTTAAACTCAACCCTAAATTAGGTCAAGGTTGACCTTGAACCTAACCTAGGTCAAGGTCTCCCTCAACCTTGACCTAGGTCATGGTCAACCTCGACCCTACCTGAGGTTTTTGACTAGTCAACATAGAACGCCAATGAGATTCCTAGGTCGGGAAGGGACCTAGGAAGACAGGAAAACATAACAGAATGCTGTAAATATGAAGAGGGGCCTAGAAGAGATGTGATGAAGTCTAGGAGGAGAAATACATAGGTCCTATGCAGAAAATAGAGCCACTGAGAAGGAAATCAAGGAGAACCCTAAGGATCCTAACCCTAATTCCAAGTGTAGATGCATCCTAAATGCAAATCTATCATGCAAATGTGCTAAAAGAGGGTACTAAACCTACTAAAATGGAAGTGCTTCCATTTGAAGATGATACAATAAGATAGTCAAGACTCTTTCTGTCACCCTATATAGAACTGGAAAATCCTATTACCATGAGAGACATTTTTTCTCATCTCAGTCAAAACTAGAGATGATTTTACCAAGGGATGAATGCGATGGAAAGGAATGACATTCTTTATTCAAAAAGTCTCTGGAGGTGCTAGTAGAGAGAAGGCATGACAGGGTTAGACAATGGATAACTTCAAACACCATAGAATTCCATGATAATGGTGAGGTGCAACAGTTATAGCTAGAGGCTAATATAACTCTTGACAAAGTAAAGGATGACCTATCAGTATGTGGATGCAAATGTTTAACCTTCTTTTGGAGGTGTTTGATGGATAAGGGACATCATGACCTCCATTATTTCATGTATAGAGTGTTACCATTTTTATGCTCGAGAAGTCTTCTAGAATGTCTTTTGTTGTTGTTATTGTGTTACAAAAGTAGGTAGAATAAGAGGCATATTAATCTTATATAAGAATTTGGTAGGGCATGGAGGATGTCATGATTGTAGAAGGGAGAAGCATACATGTGTTGAGAGATGTTACTTGTTTGGAGAGTCTTCGTATTGTAATGATCTATGTTCACTGAGGCCTTGACCCCAAGGCAAACACATGTGTGATTCTTCTTGACACATGTGCAACAAAAAATTCTCTCTTCCAACCTACAATAATTATTGATTTCTGTCGATTGAATCCAACAAAAAAAGGCACGAGTGCCATGAGAGATATTGTTAGAGAAAATAAACGATGGATGGGTATACTAGGACATGTAGAGTTGAAGATCATTTCCATGATTTGAATTTAAATGTAGAGCATTTGTGTGGGAAAGAGCATGTCTTCACCCATGAAAGTGAGAATTCAGGAATATGTGAAATCTTTATAGAGCATGTCAAACAAACCAAGGGTTTTCAAGGAAAAATTGCATGCACAAAGGTTGTTGCATTCTCATTCCTCCTTTTAAAAGAGATCATGAAGGTCCCCATGTTCACTCAAAAAGTAAAGATTATATTAATTATTGTAGGAAAAGGTGCACATCTTGTGGTAGCTACTGCCACCTCCCAATTTATCACTTAGCCTTGCATGATACAGTTCACAACAACATGAGAAATACAAAGTTCATTCCAAAGGGAAAAAATATTGACATTGAAGGCTGAATTATAAATGGGGAGAAGAAAAGGAAGAAGAAATGTGTAACATGTATTACAAGAAATAGGGGTGAGGGAATATCCATCTGGTTCCTTGTTTGGGCTCCAAAAAATGCACTGAAAACCTCTTTGATGGTTTGAGGCATGATGAAACAGTCAAGGATGAAGGATCCAAGAATAGACAATCATACCTTGTAGCCAAAAAACAACCACATCGGAATTCAAAAATAATAGAGACGTGGAAAATCAACATGGAAGTTTTATTATTTCCAACAAGAAATTACATTCAACATGTCAGGCTATAAGGATTTTCCGGTTACGACCATATACAAAGATATGACATTCAGATTTGTTCAAAAGATCTATGCAAGCATTAGGACATATACCTTATGCCAATTACACAACTCACAATCCTATTCTACATAGATTCACTCCCAAATCTGCCTTAGAATTTTCTACTCCTCCCCCTTTAAACTAGGAAAAAAACACTTGTTTTATACAAGAGGCAACCAAGAGGTTAGCCTAAAAGATCCATAAAATCTAACGTTGGATAAGCCATGAACCTAGATTTAGGACCACACAATCCCTAATGAGAGATCCACAATAAATATCATGACCAAAAATTAACTGTGCAAGTCGTCTAGCAGATACAACCATATAAAACCTAGTCGGTGAGATACACCACCAAGAAACAAGACCCACTTGGTAAAGCCGCTAAGAAAAAACAACAAATACCAAGACCGGTCGGTGAAACCGAGCCACCAACATAACTCGAGTTAGCAACACCCCACTCGGTGAAACCACCAAGCACATAGCCACTGAGCCAACAACACTGACCAAGAAACCTTCAACCGAGTACTCCAACAAGTAAACCAAGCAGTTTACCAAATTTCTCCAACCAACTACTGAGCTCAAAACACATATTTTTGTTTGATACATGATACACATATTTTTTCTAACCATATCTTTTGAAAAAAATTTCTCACAATTCCCACCATCAATTATAACATTGCATACCTTATCCTTGCACTTACATTTGGTTCTCAACAAATTTCTTCTTTGCATTGGTTCATTAACACATGCAACCAGTGTTCTAGTGATAATAACTTCGCCTTCCTATGCAACATTCATTGTTCCTTCCTTGGTAGTTAGTGCAACTCTTCTTTTGGAACATTGAAAATCCCTATGATCCTTCTCACCACACTGAAAACAAGTACCTATGAACTCACTTCTCCCTCTTCCTCTTTGTCGACCATTGTTGTTCCTAGTAGTTTAACTAGTGCTAGATCCTTCATTAGTCTACTTAGGAGCTTCTACCGTATTACTCTCCATGGTTGTTTAACCAGTCTTACCACCTTAGTTTCTATTATTCTGTCTTCCTTCAAACTTCTTGTTCATCTTTTCTTCAATCTTTAATGCCATCTGATAGGAATCTCCTATTATTTTCATCCAAACAGTAAGTAAGTATTTTTGATTACTAGGTCTCAAGCCATAGACATTCCGAGCAACCTTTTCTTTATTAGTTTCAGAATGACAAGTCCTAATCAAGATTCTATAAAACTCCTTAGTATACTCATGCACTGATTTGTTTGTCTCCTTTAAGGATTGCATCTTTTTGACCATCTCCAATTCATAATCTGCTGGAATAAATTGCCTTTGTAGCTTTTCAGCCATCTGATTCCACCTAGTTATCTTGTCCTTTCCTCTTCTACTCCTTTCCAATTGAAATTCTCTCCACCATATATTTGCATGATCCTTCAGCTTGGCCTTTGTAAATCAAACTCGGTTAGGATCTTCTACTTCCTCATACCCAAAGTATTCTTCCATCTCATTAATTTAATCAATCAATTCCTCTAGCCTAAGGCTTCCAAAAAAAGTAGAAACTTCAATCTTAGGTCTTTTCCCAATTTGAGACACAGCTTTAAGAAATATGGTCTCTTCTGGATCTCTGACTTCTTCTACAACTTCCTCAAAATGCTCTTCTTCCTGAGAATCTTCATCACTATCTCGATCCTCTTTCGATGCATTCTTTTTCTTCAAATCCTCTTGTAGATCTTGCACTTGTTTATGAAAATCCCTAAAATCCTCACGATTGACTTCCCCCATAGGTTCCTCCTCTATGATCTCACGAGTTTTCTTTAGAGGCATTGTCAATCCACCGATCTCCAATGATGCAACCTTGCTCTGATACCACCTAACGCAGTCAAGGATGGAGGATCCAAGAATGGACAGTCCAACCTTGTAGCCAAACAACAACCACACCGTAATTCACAAATAACAAAGAGGTAGAAAATCAACATATAATTTTTATTATCTCCAACAAGAAATTACATCCAACATGCCAGGCTCTAAGGCCTTCCTGGTTACGACTATAAAAAATGAAATCACAGTCAGATTTGGTCAAAATATCTCTACAAGCATTAGGCCATATACCTTCTGCCAATTACACAACTCACAATCCTATTCTACCCAGATTCACTCCCAAATATTCTTTAGAATTCGCTACTCCTCCCTCTTTAAACTAAGAACAAAACACTTCTTTTATACAAGAGGTAACAAAGAGGTTGGCCTAAAAGATAAAAAAAATCCAACATTGGAGAGGCCACCAACCCAGATTTAGGTCTATATAATCTCCAATGAGAGATCCACAATAAATGTAGTGACCAAAATTAACTGTGCAAGTCGGCCATCAGATCAAACAAAATGAAACCTAGTTGGTGAGAAAGACCACCAAGCAACAAAATCCACTCAGTAACGCCACTACGAAAACAACTACAAATACCAAGATCGGTCGGTGAAACCGAGCCACCAACATCAACCGAGTTAACCACCGAGCACACAACCACCGATCCAATAATAGTAACCGCGAAACCTTCAACCGAGTACTCCAACAAATAAAGTGAGCAATTTATCAAAATTATCCAACCAACTACTAAGCCTAAAACACACACATTTTTGGTTGATAAAGGATTCCATGAACCCGAGATGCTCCTGCATTTATATGAAACTGTGAAATATGGACCTGGTGTGGATGTTCCAAAAAATGAGATGAATCATAAAATGAAAGAGGAGAGGGAAGGGTTTGACTGTTTTAATCACTATTGTATATCTCCTGAGAACTAGACAGAATCAATTACTTTTGAAAAATCATATCGCACTGAGAAACTTTGGCACCCAGCGCTCAAGAGCACTGAAGAGGATTTAAGCTCTGCAGGTTATATAACTTATTATGGCCATTAGTTTGACTCTTATCATTCTAATAAGCCTTACCATGTTGTTTTTATCATAGACAGATCAAGGTCGATGAGCGACTTAAACATCAGTCCCACTCTTCCAAATTTTAATAAACATAAGCATAGGCTTGGATGTGTATAAGGCTTAGAACAGTTTCTAACGATTATGTATTTGTTGTTCTATTTGGTAACTCCGCAAATTTAGTGTTAGAAATAGAAGATTTGAATGAAGGTGTTTTTTATCGCCTTCTTTAGTAGACGCCTGGTGGAGGAACTACCTGCACAGAAGGGCTGGAAGCTATAGAGATATTATTTATGAAAGGGGCCCAGCCCCAAAATGTGAACTTGGAAAAACCATTGTTATTCTTCCTGGGCAATAGGAAAAACCAGTATGGGGATGCTCCCATACATTTTGTCGACAAAACGAAATAGAAGAGCCTAGAATGACACTACATGCAATTATTTTCGGAAAAAACACAACAACAAACATCGTGATTGAAATGGAAAAGAAAGGAGGCAGAACCTTCAAGAAAACATTAGATGCGAACTAGATGGCCCATATATTTGAGAATCTGCACAAAATTATCATTTACTTTAAGTTGAAACTTTGATGTGGGTGCCAAATGCCTTTTGAGATAGTGCTTAATTAAATTGGAGGGTATTTTATGGAACATTATCAATTTTTTTCTTGTGTTAGTTTTATGTTGCCAGTTTGATTGGCTGAAAGGCATATTGTATGTGCCCTATTTTACTTCATAAAGTTTCTTCGATTCATGTTCATATAAAATAAAAACACAGACTAAAGTATGCAAATGCACTTAGACATACAGAAAATGTCAAATATGAAATGACTTTTTTTAAATAAAAGTATTACATAATTATGCTATTACAAAGACTATTGCACATATATAGTGATATCAAAAATAAATTTTACTATATAATCTCAATTTTTTTTAGAGAATACATCAACTACAGTGATCTACCCATTTACAAAGCCACCTCTATAATATTTTGAAGATTTATTGTAGTTAGAAGAAGACCATCTATTTTCCAAGATTACTTTTATAATATTTTCATAAGAACTTGAGATTTTTTCTTTTTAGGAAAATATCTAATACATTCTTTTTTTTTCAAACTTATATCTTTGACTACGAGCTTTTCATAGAATAAAAGTTTTAGATATTAAATTATATATCAAAATAACTGAGTAGCTTCCTTATGAGAATAGTTTTATCTATTTAAAACACGCATGATAGTGAAAAATGTAGTAGTAGTTTCACTTTATTCATGTGTAGGAAGCGAAGGGCCATATCAAAGGATATAAATTATTGCACAAGAAAGAGAAATAAAATAGAGCATTTCAAAATAAATTGTGATATTAAATATTTCCCATACTGAGCCATAATACAATAATAAAAGAGGTGCATAAAATGTACAAACATAAAATTTTCTCATATATGAAATGCTACAACATTAATAAATTGTTTAGTTCATATTGATTCAAAAATTATTTAAACTATTACATGGTACCTTAATATATAGAGGTGCTTCTTTAATTAAATTAAATCTTCTAAAATTGAAGGTGCACATGGAATGCATTTACACTAGCATAGAAACCATTACATGCAATACCCCATATTTAGATATTGCTTAAAAAATAACATATTAATGCATTATAGTGAGGACAAATATTTATATTCCAAGAGTACATGGAACATGACAACTAGTAGATAGTGATTTTTGGGATTATAATTTCAACACTCCCCAATAATAATTACTACCATGTAGACACCCAAAGTAATCTCTTTGAGACATGAAAAATTATTTTCCTAATCCTTTGGTGAAGATGTGTACACATTGATGATTGGACTTACAAATTTCAAATATTTTTTTAACATTCTTGATCAATAGTTTTAAGAAATGGTATCTAGGGCCAATATGATTACTCATTATTAAAAACTTATTAGATAGTTTTATTGTTAAAATATTGTCACAATAATTTTTTTTTTTATTTTATTGATGCTTCAAATCCCTAAACACTCTTTCATTCAGTATGGAGGAAGATTGATCTGATTCTTTCTAAACAACACTCAAACCCTCATTCATAAGGGTATGATGAAAAAATTATTGATAACTATTGTAAACATGCTTGACATTTCTATGGTTTCTACAAGTTGAATTTAAGGTATCAAAGAATATAAATGTTCCTTCTAAGTTTAATAAGGTATCAATTAGTTCCCTTGGAGTTTGTGTTGGTGTAGGATGCTAAACATGAAATAATTATAAGAAGAGTATGGATCAGAAAAATACCTTTATCTCAAGACAAAGAGGTTTCCAACAAGGCCCCAACAACCCTCTCACTTTACCTAGCCAAATACAAATAAGAAACATATTTAAAGAGAGAAGGGGATGAGACATAAAATTTAGATTCTAAAATATTGAGGTTTATTCATTTTCTCTAAATAATTCTAATCCCCTATAGAAGGAAATAGAAATAGTGTAGTCACTTTCAAAGAAGGTGGAGGACAACCATATAGGGATAGGAGAGTCCACTATACAATTCACCAAAAAAACACTCCTTACATAATTTTGAATCCTTTGGAACTCATAATTGAGCGACATCACCCAAACGATGAAAATAACTTTTTGCAGAATTAGGGGTGCAGAAGGACATTCTTTGCACTATTTAGGTATACCGATAAATTTTGTAGATTAGGAATATATGGGCCTCTCATTCTCTCTATGACAGCCTACACCTGATTCACAATTTGATAATTTTGAAGTATCTAACAAGATTTTATTCCAAGATTCATCATATGATCATCAACTTATCAAACTTATCAACCAATAATATAATTAATCCCATTACCTTTCAAACTGGAAGAATACTTCTTTCAAGTCATTTCACACTCCTTTATATGTTGGCCCTATGAAAGAGGATCCCGTGTATAACATTCAAATGATTAGTCATCATAGTTTATAGAAATACTAAAATTAATGGTAAAGGGTATTCTTGAAGACTGTAAAAGATCAATCATTTCATCACACTACACAATACACAATTAGGGGTAGGTAAAAGTAGCTTATTTACTATTTAGAAAAAGTAACCATATAGGGATAGGAGAGTCCACTATACAATTCACCAAACAAAGAAACTATTCTATTAACAAATTGCATACATAGTATTGGATAAAATGTCAATTAGCTAAAATAATAATTTGTAAGAAGGTTTAATGCCAAAATATATAGGGTTACTTATAGTAAGACTGATAAATTTTAGGAAGATGGATATAATTTATTAATGTATCATGTAAAATTTTATGCGAGGGTGAATCGAATACCCTCTCGCCGATGTGGGAGTGTATTTCCAGTGTCTCAGAGCAAGAAAAAACACTAAACACAATGATGATATGACAAGAAAGTGGGGACTCAATAAATGGAGGATTTGGTGTAATAGGGAAGGTTTTCTATCCCCAACCAAGGTATTGATTGCATTCAATGACTCTGTGATTGAATTTTCAAGTGTAATCACAACATCAATACTTAAGAACTCCATTTACTATCCCCTTGACCCTTTATAACAGAAAAAAAATTCTTTGGTATTCCCTTGACATCATATGTTCCTTCTCAGTACAATCTAAGATCATTTCATTGATCAAATAGACTTCATGCACCTTACACTTCCTTATCATTGTTTAGAACCCTATCTCCTCACTCCTAGGACTTCCCATCTTGCCTAATCATTCAAAACAATTATATCATTTATTCCTATCCACTTCTTAGACCCTTCTAGGCTACTTTACACTTTGTCCACTGCCTTCATACACCCTTGACTTATTACATACAACCCTTGAAATTACACAAAACAAACTTATCTTGTAACTGTCCTATTGTGACAGTTCCAACAAACCTTTACAACGTGTTTGTCTCAACCCTATCCTTGGGTTCTCTATCTTCTCTGATACCTTCAACATGTCAAACATTCTCTCGTGTCCAATATGAAGTTAGATAATATGTGGAATGGGAAATAAATTATGTATTTTATATATCTTTGATTTTCCTAACTGAGGGTTGGAACTATCTATAAAGAAATTGAGATAACTTTACTTAAACTCAATGAAAATGGATGCCACAAAGGCTAGAACAATGTATATTTTATGCCCTAATACTACATACAAAGGGATCTTTAAAACTATAAGATCTATAGTAAGAATGAACACTGTGAGCAGTATCCAAAACTATCAAAACATACAAAAATGTGTAGGAAACTTGGTACTTTACAAATATAAGAGATGTTACATTCCTTACTCTACTCTTGGTCATGCTTTTACAACCTTTATAGACTCAAAATAACTCTCAAAACCAAAAACTAACTACCAACCACCCGATAAACTAACTGTAACTACTTATTAAACTTAACTGATTATATTTAGTTTGATATTTTCAAGTTGGCAACATAAACTAAACATTAAGTCTATCAGAAGTTTAGAAGTAGTTGCAGTCGGTTCAAGGGTAGTTAGGAAAGTTATATGTCAGTTTCAAAGGAATTTTTCTTTAAAATAACTTGTAAAAGCCTGAACACAGGATGAAATTCGATGTAACAAGGTTTTTGATCAATAAAAGTTGAATTCCCTATACTTTCCATGTCTAGTCAGCAATAACAGTGACTTTTTGGCATTTGATCTCAGTTGTTTTATGATTATTTTGAAGAACCATTGATTTCATTGTTTAGTACATATAACCTATGTTGTTTTTAGTTTTTATGGAAGTAGTTTTCATTATGTATTTAAGAAGGTATTTAGTTTTGAATAGAAACTGTTAGAACCCTGATCTAGGGTATCCCAATAGCATAAAAATATAGTACCCTTGAGATGCATAAGATTCTGATCTCCATATTTGGCAGGGATATGGAAGAACATGTAGAGTACCTACCCCAAGAGTTGCAAAGGTCCATGCAGATTGATGCACATGCTTTGGTCCAGTAATAGGGGACTGTGATTGTCTTTGAGACAGTAATACAATTACACAGTTAGGTTAAAGTCTCTACCAATAAAATGTGTGCTAGAGAGTGCAATAAGGGTTGTGAGTAGAGAATTGGAGAGGCAAGAGGATATCCAAGTGTTTGAAGGAGGACTATAGTCCAAGGTAAGGATAGGTTTCTGATTGGTTGTAGAGAAGTGTCATGATTGCCAAGGTTGGACAGTGGGTTACAAGTTCTTAATTTTTATTGTAAGAGTTGATGAGAATAGAGTGTTGTGTGCTAGAGTGGTATGGGAAAATCCTCAAGGTGTTTAAACAAGAATCAAGAGTGTAGGTAGGGGTCTAATGGGCCAATGGTCTAGTGAATGTGTCATGTCCAAAGAAGTAGGGAAGTGATCAAAGATGTGATCAGAGTTGTGAATAGAAGGTTGAGGGCTCTTGTGAGTGATCATAGTAGAGGAGAGGTTCCCATGGTGTTGAGTGTTCCCCTTTTATAGGATTGAGCAACCTATCATATCTTTTTGGGAGGATGTCCATGTGGGGGGAACCGTCTACACCAAAGTGGTATCAAAGAAAGGAAGTAGGTCCTTGCAAATCTGAGATTGAGGATTGATAGTGGCACTAATAGATTTGGGCCTCCTTTTTGACCAAAGGCCATTTTGGCTTGTGATGTTCACCTTTTTTTTTTGTTTATGCCCTGATTTTGTCAAAATTTCAAATCTAGTTAAATTTATTGTCAAAAGTTTGATGAAATTGGGATATAAACAAAAAAAAAAGTGAATGAACTCACTTCATTTCATTTTAGGCAGATCGTGGGCAGGAGGAAGGGTTTCAGTAAGAAAATTCACGTAATTTTTTAGGTGGAAAAACATTTAGCTTTTTTGTGTTGATTTGTGCTTTGTGTGATGGTAACCTATGATGTATGTAATTCATGCACAACTAGAACGCGACTTGTGGGTATATTCTCATTTGCCCCATTTCCACTTGGCAAGCTCTCTGTTTTCTCTCTAAATACAAATATAATTCTCTTGCTTTGTGATATTAATATTTTAAAAACTTTCTAGATGAAAAAAACTTCAAATGATTTTTAATTGATTCATTTTATCTGCACATCACAGTGTGAGTGCAAAAGTTATTCTCATTGTTGAAGTGAAATAGTTATTCTCATAGTTGATGTGCAATAAATATTCTTATACTTGTCGTATTAACCTACCTATAGACGATGACCAATCCCCCCCAATTGATAAATCCCATGGAGTTTTAGCTGTGATCCCTGATAAAGCCAGGCAGATCCATACAACAAGATCACCATAGTTTCTAGGCCTGAAACCTACTCTAGGATTGTGGCCTGAATCAGACTATGGGTCTGATTTGGTGGTGGTTGTTCTGGACACTGGAATATGGCCCAAGAGGAAGAGTTACAGTGATCACAGACTTGGGCCTATTCCTAAACATTGGGAAGGTGAATGTGAAGAGGTCGTAGGGTTTTCTAAGTCACTGTGTAATAGGAAATTGTTTGGTGATAGGTTTTTCCCCAAGGGATATGAAGCAATGGGTGGAGGATTGAACACTTCTATCAAATTTAGGTCTCCAAGGGATTCAGATGGTCGTGGTACTCATACAACATCTACTGCCACTAGAAGGTATGTTTATAAAGCCAACATGCTTGGCTTTGGCCTATTCCTAAACATTGGAAAGGTGAATGTGAAGAGGTCGTAGGGTTTTCTAATTCATTGTGTAATAGGAAATTGTTTGGTGCTAGGTTTTTCCCCAAGGGATATGAAGCAATGGGTGGAGGAATGAACACTTCTATCAAATTTAGGTCTCCTCGGGATTTAGATGGCCGTGGTACTCATACAACATCTACCGCTACTAGATGGTATGTTTATAAAGCCAACATGCTTGGCTATGCCAACGAGATTGCGAAAGGGATTGCCCCCAAATCCTGGCTAGCAACGTATAAGGTATGTTGGTTGTCTGGTTGTTATGATTCTGACATACTTTCTACATTTGATATTGTTGTTGAAGATGACATGGATGTGATTTTTTTATTTGTGGGTGGTGGGGTCATGCCATATTATCTTGATAGTATTGCAATGGGTGCCTTTGGAGCTATCTTGATAGTATTTTCATTTCTCCCTTGATAGAATTCATTTGCAAGTTGTTTAATTGTCTTGGAATTAGAATTTTTATATTATTTCATTCCCTAGATTATCCTAATAGAATTTTTTAGTGTTGATTTCTCTTGGATTAAGAATTTAGATATTCCCTTTAGAGTATATTTTTCATGAGATAGTATATGCTCAGTTGTCTCACAATCATCAATATATTTGAAACATGATCTACAATAATACCTTATTGTTTATATGGTCAATGATGTTCTTAATTTATAGATTTATATCTCTTACTATTGATGATGGGGTAGTCCTTGAACTACTTATATTTTAATTTTGTGGATGTAGTTTTTAAGATTTCTTTTTCTCTACTTATCACCCACTCATGTCTTTCCTTTTCATTAGGTTTTTTCTCCTATTACGACAGAGACTAGGTGTGCAAGTGTGGGTTAGTTCTAGTGTAATATGTTGGTTCCTGAGTGAATCTTTGTTCTAATTTTTTCTCTCTCTATTATTGCAAGAGAGGTTGGTACATTCCTACTATTTTTTTGATCTCTTGGTTGCTTTAGTACAAAGGGTTTTTCTAAGAATATATTTATGGGTTCCTTTCTAAGCCCCTTTTCTTGGATTCAGTGATCTTTTGGGTTGAGACCCTTGTTCTTCTTAGTTAGCTAATTTGGTCAATTGCCTCTCTACTAATATTGGTTTCCCTTTTTTGTCTTCGTGATCTTGAAAGGAAATAGTATTACAATTATTTCTAAATGGATGATTTTGGGTAGCCTCCATTGTTAACTCTATCTGCTATGTTTTTATATTATGAGCTATAAAATAAAGGTGTTGTCGGTTCAATTATTAGAAGCACAATATTAACAACACTTTAATAGTCAATTAAAACCAAAACTATAAAAAAAGTCTTAACAACATAGCACTATGAACTACTCAAGTCTTAACAACAACACTATCAACTTCTAAAGTCTTAACAACAACACTATGAACTACTCAAGTCTTAACAACAACACTATGAACTTCTAAAGTCTTAATAGTATTCAACTGTAAACCACTAGACCACTAGACATAAATACTAATAGTATAAAGCAAAAAACCACAACATTCAACTGTAGACCACTAGACTAGTGGACATAAATAGTATAAAGCAAAAAAAAACAACCAACAAGTCCATACCAAGGCTAGTGGAGCTTAGGACTCAAGTCTTCAATAAGGATTTGAACCTTCTAGTTTCCCCTCACTGCATCATTTTTAGCCAACATGTTTTAATACTTTTTCTCTACTACACTAGCTCTTTTGTTGTATCATTAAATTAATTTAAACTAAAATATTGCATGGTTTTCTCTTTGTTTATTCCTTTTTTCAAGACATTGTATCAATTTTCAGCACTTCCATTCAATATATCCTTTCTTATTGAAACCCCAAGAGATCATATCAAATATTATAACATAAATAAATTGTGATAAATACAAGAAGCCAGGGAATAGTCTGCTATATTTATGTTTATCTCCTGGATTGTCTTTAATATGAAAAAAATGTGTTTATGAGGATAGAAATACTAGGATATTAAGACATATAAATCATGATGGGATGGAATGGAATCAAGTCCAGAAAACAAAGTGGTGAAATAATTTGTCAGATAAAAGTCCATAATTTTGTTTCCTAGGATTGACAGTTCACCATTTTTCTGTCAACTGCAATTCCCCTTTTCAAAAAAGCCTACCCTCATCTAAAATCACAATCAGTGGTGTTCATGTTTTTGGAGTGTTTTGGACAATGGAATCTTTTCTCTCTGGTATCCTCATATATGTAGAGGTGTAGGGTGGTGGTAACATTCAGAGGGCTGACATTTGGCTATATATATCTGGGCTATATGACACTTGGAAATGGTACAATACATAGGCTAAGATAGACTACAAAGATACCACTTCAAATTTAACTAAACTAAACTCTTAGATGGAACCCCAAAAAAGGTTTTTAGAAGACATTAGGGAATTCACAATTATAGTGACCCCTAAAAAAAACCACTTTAAATTTACTTAATCTAAACTATTAGATGGAACCTTGAAAAAATGTTTTTAGAAGACATGAGAGAATTCACAATTTAGTGACCCATCCAAATAGTTTAGGATGACCCCATTAGACAAATGCTCATAATTTTGGTTATGATGTTTTTATGGGACATTTTGTAAATCTATTTGTACTTTGTGACATGGGGCCGACTAACTGTATCACATAAACAAGGCAAGTCAACTATCTAGCTTTTACTTAGCTCATTTTGTTTGTTACCTGTGCATCCAACCTGAATTTTGCATTAAAATCTGTCAAGTGGGTGTCGTCCAGAAGTAGGAAACAATCTATATTAGAGGTATTGTTCAAAGTCATTAATGTTTCTGGTATGGTTGGATGCCCACAAATTTATTGGGTGTCTTCCTCCTTGAGATCCAAATTTCTACCCTAAACTGTAGGGAAGAGCAACTTATGAAATAGCTTGAAGGCTAGATGATCCCATTTTTTAATTTATTTTTTCAATATAAGATTATGAAGAATTTGATCCCTTAGAAGAGTAAAGGCTACTAAAAACTTTTGAAAAGCGAGATAAAAATATTAGGAAAGATGATTTGGGAAGGAATGTGCAAATTGGTTGGCCTAGTCTAGTGAGCATGATTTGTGTGTGAATTTGTAAATCTTGTATAGTCTTGTAATATTTTATTATATACATTTGCTAAGAGTATAGTATAATTATGTCTGAAATCTGCTTATTAGAGTAGCAATTATGCTTTATGTTTTTATTGTTGGACACTTGGTTGTAATTTTTCACACTTGAATAGTTCTACTACGCATTTGATTGACTATCTACACACTTCGTGTAGTTTGTTGTTCACTTGGGTACTAAAACTACACTTAGATGAGTTATTGGGCTCTTGGTTGATCTATTGTGCACTTGGATGGTAAAAACATGATTTTGTTTGAAAGTATCATTTCTATGTTTTCAATTTCTTGATTTCTTGTAGAAAAGAGTATTTCTATGTTACTGATGATTTTTGTAGAACCTTGGAAATTGTGGGATAAAGAGCTTTCATTGAAACTACTGTTGAGTTTCTTGCAGGACACTTGATGAAGAAATTATGTTCTCAAAATATTATGCATTTGTTTTATTATGTTCTTAAAACATTATGGTTTCTTTGATTAGAATAGAGAACATTTCTTTTCTAAAGGTTAATAAACTTTGTCTCAATTATTTAGTGTGCTTGCACATCATAGGGTGGGCCTACTTCTACATTAAGTATCCTCTCCACTTTCCTACGAGATCCTTGGTATAAGATAAAAGTGATACAAATGCCCATTTTTATTTTTATGTAGGGTCTTCCCTGTAGAAGAAAGTAATCACCCAAGAGATTTACCCAAGCGGTAACACACTAAGGCCAAGCTTCATTCAAACATCTATATAAAAAACATGGCTATGATTAAAGTCATAATCAACAAGTAAAAATATGTCATACTAATGGAAGTATCCCTTACTATTTGTGTAATGTGTAAACCACATAGTAAGTTACAAAATCACTTAATTATTTTTATGAGTTAAGTATCCCTTAGGATTTTTTTTCATGGTGTGCTTATTTTTCAAATAGGTGAAAATTTCCACCTATTTGTGGCTCTATGATATCTAGTGCTGTCATGACTAGATAGATCAGTAAGATTGCAACTTATTAATTTATGAAGAGAATTGATCATCATTGTTTTCTTCTTCCCCTTTGTGGGGCCTTCCTAGATTTCAATTTTTTTATTTCTTTCCTTCCTTTTCCATTTTTGCAAATCCTATCTTCTGGAAAAAGTACCTTTTCTCAAACTCACCTAAATTGGCACCCATGGGCACCAAATTCTCTCTTTAGAAGTACTCCCATTAGTTTTTCATATTTAGAAAGAGTGATCCCAAATGCAGGCAAGCAGAAGAAAGACAACTCGGAAAATCTCCTGTCTTGGAAGGGTTCCCCAAACAAGAAGAAAAAAATTGCAAGTAAATATTAATGACATCCATATCCTAGCTTCATTCATCAACTATGTCAACAAGGAGATACAAAATGCATAAACATGCATAAGTCTTCATTGATTCAGATTATGTGTAAGGCAGTTATGGTTTTTGATGAGGTAGAAGTGTCTAATCCTTTCCATATGCATCCCACAAAATGTCTTTTAGTGAAGTTATGCCATAAGTATGGTTGTGCCCCATAAATAGAATTGCATATACCATTTTTTCACACTACCCTATTCATATCTAAATTTATCAGTTTGATGTTTAAGAACACCTTTGAAGGTATCACTAACTTGATATGTGAGCATGTTCTTCAAGTTGTTAATGATAACCATTCATGATTAAGCTCACCAAAATAATCATAAATGATTATTTTGGCGAACAACATAATTATCATTTGTTATGAAGGGTGGCTTATTACTAATGAAATTTCATCAATGGTGGTTGATTATTAATGTTGACATTATTGTTTTTGCAAATTTTCATTCTAACAGATTATGAACTTAAAAACCTTAATCACATTACAATACTACTTCTAATCTCCTCTTTGGGTCTGTGTTGGATTTCAAGTTTTCAATGATTTCATTTAATTCTTCATTGGGGTTGCACTTCCATTTCTTTCCATCCTTGCAGGTCCATTAGGAGGTCTTACCCTACCAGTGACTTTTGCATGCCCATGTTTTATGTGGAATTCTATCAAGAAGCCCAAAAAAATACACTTTTATCTATTTTTTGAGATGGGGCCTTGGCATACTTGGGATTATTTTCAGCCCAAAATTTTTAGTTGGAGGAGTGTGGACAATGGTTGATAGGGGCTTAAAGCTCATTTTTTCAAGCCAACTTAGCTAATATTTGTAATGTTTAGTACCAATATCCTAATAGGTTCTTTAAAGATGAGTGTGTTGATGTTCTTTGTTTCTCAGGCTCCTTAAAACATATAAAATACATAGCTAAAACATCCCACAATCTGGTTATCAAGGATTCTTACTGTATATATAGTCATGGTGGTATTAATAGATAATTTTCAGTTGTATAAATAAGCCCATTGTTTTTCAGATAATTTTTCAAGCCCTGGGGGATATTTGGCCCGAGAATTATCAAGTTGCCTTTCTGGGCAATGGTCAAAGAGATTGTGAGTTCCATATACTTGGAATCTGAAAGTTATTGTGAGTGCCATATCCTTGGAATCTGAATTTTATCCCAAGAAATATCGCCCTCTCATAAAGTTATTGTGAGTTCCATATGCATGGAATATGAAAGTTTGGTATGTAATGAAGGGTCCAAAACTTAGGATGTTTTGATTGCTTACACTTTTACCTCCCTATATTGGGCAATTCCCTCTTGGCTAAGATAGAAGAGCAAGGACCAAAAAAGAAAAATATTGTCAATAGGATGATCTGATATTGTTTAGGATCTAGATTACATGCTAACTTACCATGCCTCTTGAATATCACAGCTAACCCTTTTTGTTTTTCCTACGTGGAATCATCCTTTCTTAGGATTGCATCTCCATCATTTTTATTTCTTTTACTCATTTTGATTCCCATTTCATAGTGCCTTGGGATAAAATTATCAAATGATTACTTTTTTGTATTTCTTTGGTATCCTTATCATGTCATGTCTTGGTCTTAGTTCATGTCATGGATAGCCTTGAAGTCTTAGTGTACATCTTTCTCTCAGTGCTTTCATGATTATTTTCCTTCCTAAATAGGCTTGTATTCAGAGACCTATTTAGGAATACCAATAAGTAGAGTTGTGCTTCACTTTTTAATGTTTTTAAGGCTATCAAAGTTTCATGTTTTATATTCCAAATTTCATTGCAGGATGCAGAGATTGATAGAAGAATTACCCAGGAAGGAAAGTTTGAGAAACACAACCAAATTCTACTTTGTCTTATTTTTCATTTGTTAGTATCCCCTTGTGGACTGACCTTTGATGTGGACAAGACCAAATTCACCCAATACTTGAATGTTTTATTTTACCACTGGAGCTCATCTTATTTGAAAACTTCTATTATGATTTCTCTAAGGATTTTCAAATTTTATTTTGATTATGTCTATTCAATTCTTTCCATAAATTCCATTGTTCTTCATAGGATAATGATGGCATTACAAAATTACTTTCAAATCACTTTTCTACAATTTATATGACTGCATAAGTTTAATGTTAAGACACAGTAGTACTTGATATCTATGAGGAACTTATAATATATGTTGTATTAGTTATTGGTTTCACTTACATCATAGAATTATCTAATATGCATCATATGACTGAGGATTTCACAATTTTATTTTTTTAATCCATACTTAATTCTCACTTTAAATTAATAACAATATTTATTTCTTGTTGGATAATGTTATGTATTGTATTTCTTGTTTAATAAATTCATAAATGTTTGTAGTGTACATAGGTAGTATAGCGACTTAGAAGAATATAGACTAAAATTGCAATGAATGAGAGAGTGCTATTGAGTCTATTGGAGCTTATCCTTCTAAACTACATAGATTCAAGGTCACAAGAAATAATATTAAGCAATAAAATCATGGTTTATCAAAGTATAGAGAATCAATAGTGTACAACCTAGAGCTCAACTGACCTCTTCTTGATGAATATTTTATTAAACAAAAGTGTATAGCGTAGAGCTCAACTGGTCTTCAAAAGTATCTACAAAATAGGGATTCCTTTGTATATGGATAATATATCATGATTCCCTGAGGGTTCCCATATCTTGCAAACTATGAAGCATTGTATATATATTGAATATTGTAATTTAGGGTAATATTGTAAGACATCATTTTCTTTGAATTTTATTTCTTTTATTTGGCATGATCTTGATTACTCTGTGTACTTGATGCGGCTATTACATGCTGAAATTGAGCCATTGTTCTCACTGGCCATCATTATGTTTATCTAGCACTCTTGTAGTTGTAATATCTTTTCTATCATGCTGATCCAAACATGGTGAAAATAGCCATATTTAATGCATAATTTTAATTTTTATGTTCTTGATATGTGACTGTTATCTAGCATGAAGTAGCATCTTTGTTTAAATACGCTATTGATATTTTCATGTTTTTTGGTCATGTATGTGTTCCTTCATAACAATACTATCTTGATACATTTGAGAGTATGTGTTGTTTCTATCCTTTGAATTGTAGCATGTTTTTCATTGTATATGCATGGCATTTTATTTTTTGTTTCTCATTCTATTATAGTAGTGTGTTTAGTAAGAGATGCTTCATTTTCAATTTCTTTTGTTCATTGAAACAACATTCTATAGATTGACATCACTACCATTTCTCACTCTGTAAGATAACCTAAGAATATTTTTTTCTCAAACATATGACTCCGATTTATCAGTAAATGAATATTCTTCTTTCTTCTTCCTTACTATCATTGAATGTTAAAAACAGTGCCTTAATGTTGACATCTGATCTAAACATTGCCACTATACTAAATAATGTACACGAGATTTCTAAAACAAAATTATCATTGAATGAATTTATGTAACTTGCAAGAAAGGACACCCTTAATGGATACTTGTTTTCCTTTGAAATTTGAAACTCTTTCATACACTTAACGATTCTCTATACCTCTCAGATCTCTATTTATTGATCTCGTAGCTATATGTAGAACTATCTTTGTGAGTCTTTATTTTGGAATCTTGCTAATTATGTTAGGGTGACTGTATCACCCATATCACCATGGTCCCATTGAGGAAATTTTGTAATAGTGAATCATAAAGATTCACTATTATGAATAATGTTTATATCTTCTTCATTTCACTATCCATCCTTGATACATGAAAAGTGTTGTTCTTCTTACATTCTAAAATAATATTCCCAATATTTGTGCAGTGTTCAAGTTCAAATATCTTATGTTGGTTTGCTCTGCAAGTGAATTAATGTTGTTTAGATTGTGATATTGTAGTCTATGTTGGTCTTTGGCCAAATTGGTTGATTGCAGTTATTTGATTTATGAATTATTAGTTTGAATATATTTTTGAGGAAGAGTTAAGAGGTTGATATGAATATTTTCAGGGTGTTTTATTATTTTCATGTATTTATATGCATCAAATGTTATCTTTTGGCTGACTGGTTAATGTGTTCCTATGTTTGGCTACACATTACATCCGACACCAACTTTGGAGAGTGTTGAAGTGCTTGTGATTTGATTAAATTATTTGTGGGAAACATGTTGTGATGCATTTGGTCCCCCTTTATCTCCTTAGGTGGACCCCATTGAGTGTATATAATTGTCATGGCTGACTTTTTGTAAATGATGCTTATCTCTAGTATGGTTGAACTAGTTGTAATTTTGAATGATCAAGTTGATATATATAGATGTGTAGATGGTTAAATTAGGGTGTAGATTAACTTGGATAATATTGGGATCAAATGTGAAGTTAGTGTAATGTGAATATGAAAGAGTAGAGGTGCAAGTGTGTGAGTTTGATGGAGTTATTGGAGTGGTTGATCAAGAAATTCTACATATATTTGGTTCATCGATTTCTTGTTCCAGCTAGAAGATAATGAATCTTTTGGAAACTTATTCACACCTACTTTTTACCCTAATGTTGGTGCCTCAACTTACAAGTCATTTTCAGGTGCAATATTTATTGACATAGCGTTGATGGCTTTGATCAATGTGCCTATGTGTCAATGTGGTGTTGGCCCTTGTGTGTTGAAGATGTCATGCACAAAAAGTAATCTTGGGCATATATTTTGGGGTTTCCCAAATAGGAAAAAGGTCTGGGTATGGAATTAAATTTTATGTTTAAAAGTAATGTGACAAGTAATCATTTTAGGAAGAACTGACGTAGATTTGGTATTTCAAGGAAATAGTGGATGTCAATACTATCGATGGGTTGATGAAACCACATTTATATCTACCCCATCTACATCTATACCTAATGTAGGAAATGTGTGCAACTTGTGCAATGCTTAAGAGGTAGCTAGTGCCACCGAGATTGCTTCAATGGCGAAAGCAAAAATCATGTTTATGCGATGCCTTCTTTGTGTAGTTTGTGCACTACTTTGTTGGGACCATATGCATAAATGTGATTAAAAGAGGGCTATTGTAGATACTGAAATTTTTTTAGAATTTCATGTAGATACGTTGGACATATTTTGATAAACTCCTGAACTTATTGTTTTTTATGACTTCATTATGATTTTCTATATCTTGGATGGGTTTTTGTAAATTTTATCCTTGTTCCTTTTAGAAGTGTATGAATTGACTATGCACATGCATAATTGTAGATGAGGATCAGTAATAGGGTTCCAGGCATTGCTTAGATCCTTTGGATCTAATCCCATATTTTCCTTCCTTGCAGGTTTTGGATCATACAAAAGCATACTGGATTCAACCCCGGAGACATTGGGAAGGATCACCCAACTTCATAAAACAAGAACAGAAACAACCCAGCTTAAAAGTAGAAGACATAAAAACCTTTTTAGTGATCATATTGTGATGAAGGTGGAGTCTGATGCTCCTTCAACAACATCTGGCAGTGATGCAAAATTTAATGTTTGTAGTCATTGCAACAGCATCAGGCACCACCTTCAACACAATATGATCACTAGAGAGGTCTATATGATCTCTTCTATAAACACATCACATTCCATATGGTGTTAGAAGGCCCAAATGGACAAAAATTCAATGGTACAGTTGTGGTCTCTTTTTCCCTTGGTAATGCTTTTCAGGTAGAAATGGTAGGATACCATCTATCTTTCTTGAAGACTCTTTATCAAAAGGGGATCAATGTCCTCTATCTTCAATTGAATAAGGGGTGCAGAAGGTTTCTCTACATCAATTTGGTATAGAAATTGAGTGCTATACCCAAATGATGTAGAGAAACTTTTACACCCTCGATTCCAGTGAAGAGAGAAATGCCATTTATATCCTTTGGATAAAGAGGCTTGATACCACTTCTACCATCCTTTAAAAGATTGGTTTTAAAGTTAAAAATGAACTATGATGTCTCTGTAATTCACATAGGAAAGGTCATCCATGATGAGCCCCCGAGGCATTAGATCTGGCCCATAGGTCTTCTACTTTTGAGTTCTTCCTTGATCTTGCCACCCCTTATGAATATTTTACATAGTTTGCATCTCTTTACGAAACTAGTTTTAAATGCCTTATCAAATATATTTGTAGGTAGTTGTCTCTTCTATAAACATAAGACATTCCATATGATGTTAGAAGGCTCAGATGGGAAGAAATTCAATGCTACAATTGTGGTCTCTTTTTCCCTTGGCAATGCTTTTTAGGTAGAAAAAGTAGGATACCATCTATATTTCTTGAAGACTCTTTATCAAAAGGGGTTCAATGTCCTATATCTTCAATCAAATAAGGGCTGTAGAAGGTTTTTCTACATCAATTTGGTATAGAAATTGAGTGCTATACCCAAACTATGCAGAGCAACTTCTGCACCCTCGATTCTTGTGAAGAGAGAAATGCCATTGATACCCTTTGGATAAAGAGGCTTGATACCACTTCTACCATCCTTTAAAAGACTAGTTTTAAAGTTAAACCTGAACTATGATGTCTCTGCGAGTTACATAGGCAAGGCCATATATGATGAGCCCCCAAGGCATTAGGTCTAACCCTTAGCTCTTGTAATTTTGAGTTCTTCCTTGATCTTGCCACCCCTTACCAATATTTTACATAGTTTGCATTTCTTTACGAAACTAGTTTTAAATACCTTATGATTGATTTAGCTAAGTTGTTGATGTATCTTATCTTACAATCTTGTATGTAATAAAAATATGAATTTTATATCATGCATCTAGCTGTGTAGCCATATATACAGGTGCCAGAAATAGAGAGGCAAGGAGAATATGATACACAGGCAAGAAAGTGAAATTCAAGTATGCAGTTACAAGTCATGTTGATTATTTGAGCATCGTTATAAGATTTATAGTTTCATTTTATAGATGCATAAGTTAGAGGGGGATTACAATAATAAATCATGTAATGTTGTAATGTATTTTTTGTTATTGGATCAATGTATTTTGCCCACTTATTCATTATATTAACATACTTATTTAATATTTTCATTATTGTTACTTTGTTTTAGGTCTTCTCAATGTCGACTACTAATGATTGGTTTCTCTTTCTCCCTTGGGAATGCTTTTCAAGTAGAAATGATAGGATACCATCTATCTTTCTTGAAGACTCTTTATCAAAAGGGGATCAATGTCCTTTATCTTCAATTGAATAAGTGGTGCAGAAGGTTGCTTTTCATCCATTCGGTATAGAAAATTGAGTGATATACCCAAATGATGCAAAACATCTTTTGCACCCTCGATTTTAGTGAAGAGAGAAATGCCATTGATACCCTTTGGATAAAGAAGGTTCATAACATAAATTTGATATCCTACCATTACTACTTGAAAAGTATTTCCAAGGGATCATAGATGCCCTATCCTACCACAGATATGTGTATGTAGCTCTAATTGTTTATTTTCTACTATGAAATCTTTATCATATGTACCATGTGACTTATGTAAATCTCATTATGATTGACCTTAATATCTTACAAGAATTGGTTCTCCATTGTAGTTATGAACTATTGGGTAGGTAACCTTATGAGGAGGTCTACATATAACTTATTTGTAGGTAGAATCTAATTAGGATCTCATCCTTATTCACCTAAGTGGGTGGAAGCTGATGGAGACACTGTCTGGGGACTCTACCCTAGAAAGGGGTTGAGTAACCACTTCTACCATCCTTTAAAAGACTAGTTTTAAAGTTAAACCTAAACTACAATGTCTCTTCGAGTTACATAGGTAAGGCCATCTATGATGAGCCTCAAAGGCATTAGGTTTGGCCCTTAGGTCTTGTACTTTTTAGTTATTCCTTGATCTTGCCACCCCTTACCAATATTTTACATATTTTGCATCTCTTTACGAAACTAGTTTTATATACCTTATGATTGATTTAGCTAATTTATTGATGTAGCTTATCTTATGATCTTGTATGTAATAAATTATGAATTTTATATCATGCATCTAGTTGTGTAGCCGTATATACAGGTGCAAGAAATAAAGAGGCATGGAGAATATGATACACAAGCAAGAAAGTAAAATTTAGGTATGCAGTTGCAAGTCATGTTGGTTATTTGAACATCATAATAAGCTTTATAGTTTCATTTTCTAGATGCGTAAGTCAGAGGGGGCTTACAATAATAAATCATGTAATAATATATATTAATGTAAATTAACACCTAAAGATAAATATCTAGAATAATCACCGACCAGGATGTCGTTGGTGATTACTCTAGATATTTATCTTCAGGTGTATTTTTTAACATTCCATATTGGTTGAAATTTCAACACACTTTGGTCGAAACCCTCACCAAGACTGGTCTATATATCGACTATTCTGTGTCAAAATTTAGCATCGTAGGTTTGGCATCCTGGTTGGATGGGCCAAACAATTTGACCTACATTGGTTGAACATTCGATGAATTAATGTGCCAATTGCATATGTCAATTTCAACCAAGATTGGCGTAGAAAATTTGACCTTAACAATGATGTGTCAAAATTTTGACTAGAAAAATAGCGACAAGGCCATTTGTGGATCATTCGACCAATCCTAGTAGAAATTTTCACCAATTAAACATCAAAAATTGACATCAAATGTATTAGTGTGGGTATGGAATCCATCATGGATGAAGAATACTTGGGTGCAAGGCACACTCATAGGTACTCTATATTCAGGATACAATGTAAGTTTAAGGATAATGTTTGTAAAGTTATTGTTTCTAGTGTTTCATTTGCAAATCTTGTTTCAATTGAAATGGTTGACAAGTTGAATCTACCAAGGATAGAATATGACATGGCTTATAGAGAACAAGGGTTGGATGCTGAACATTGGGTTGATGTGAAGGAAAAATAATATGTTCCCTTCCCCATTGGCTCATATAGTGATGTCATTTTGTGTGACATTATACCTTTGAGGGATTGTCATTTGATCCTCGGGAAAACATGAAAATTTGAGAGGCATACCCTAAATGATGGTAGAGAGAACACATACACTAATATAAAGGATGGGAGGAAGGTTTTTTTGGTGTTAGTGGGGGATCATAATGCATCATGGAAGGTTTCTATAAACATTATAGCGTTTGATAATATTGGGCTCCTAGTGCAAGGGGGACATGAAGATGATGAGGTTGAAGAGGGAAAGGAAGGGGCTTTGGAGCAGGTAGTCATTAAAGAAAAAGATGTACAAGAGGAAGGTAGGAAAGAGATGCTTATGGAAGAGGAATAGGTGAGGTATCCATTGTAAAGACAAGAGATGAAAATGGTTGTTCATGGAGAGTTTGAGCAATAGGTAGTTGCTTATGAGCCTTGTGATGAAATGGTTATTGATGATAAGAAAGTGATAGTAGAGAGTTTTTCTGATATGAGAAATAAAGATTCAAGTCATGGAGGGATTGAAAAAAGGGAGATGATCCATGTTAGGAAAATGCTATATCCTTTGGAGGGTATAAGAAAACAAGGTACCCCTATGAAAGTTAATGAGAAGGCTAATGAGGAAGGCATAAAGATGAATGAGGACATAGCTGGGTGCCAAGAGGAATGCCAAGATAAGAAGGATTATGAAGTGATGTTGATTGGTCATAGGAAGACCATATTGATGATGGATACTCCTAGTATGAAGATGCATTTTGTGGGAGTTACTATTAAGGGCACATGGCACTATCCTTTGGATGAAGTTTTTTTAAGATTGCAAGTAATTGTGTTGGTTGAAGATGCTAAGAATGGAAGGATTAGTTTATTTCAATAAATGTTTATATTATTTCACGGTAGGATCAAACATTTTCTATTCTATAAAATTGGTCTTGATTTGGGCATAGTTTCTATTGCATTTGGTGTTGCCAAATAGCTTTTAGATTTGCAATTATTTGTGATTTATATTTTTGAGTGTTTGTAAACCCTTGGAAACCTTGTAGCCATATGTAATGATATTAAAATACTATTTCTCATGTGTAATTATACTAAGAATATTTATTAATAATTTGGGGGAAGTTATCTAAAAGTTGTAGCGGTTCATCTCTATATTTGTGATCAAGATTTTGGGTTCTATTTGACATATTTTGTAGAAAAACGAATATTGCTATGATTTGATTTATTTAGTAAAATATATAATGAAAAAATCACCTCCAAATAAATAATATACATGCCACATTACTTATATGGTAAGAAGAATAGACGACGTCAACATTCGATGGAATAGGGTTTAGACGGCATCAACATTATGCTTAAAATTCGTTCAATGTATAGATGACATCAACATTATGCTTTAAAATTTATGTAAAATACTCATACATGTTTTCCTATCTACCAAAGTATGTTGATATGATGACGTGTTTGTATAGGAAAAGCTCACTCCTACTGTTGGTCATTGTAAAGAAAACAAGATTATAAACATGGTCTTAGAAAAACAATTCACGGGTAAGCAATTTTATAGCTAAGAAAGTGTAAAGGAGAAAAATGATGTTGATGGAATAAGAGTGTTTTGATACTAAAATCACTTATCACCTTTACATTTAATGTTTAGAGTGGAGGGATAAATAAGATATTCCCTTTTATTCTCATATGCACAAAGGAAGGATCCAAATTGATCAACCCAAAAAGGATCAATGCATAAGTGA
>MU223680.1:639118-668125 GCA_018584345.1 Thuja plicata | reverse complement strand
CCAAAAAGGATCAATGCATAAGTGAATCAATCTATTGGAAATAAGAATAAAGAAGGAGATCCTAGGTTTCCCTCTTAAAGTGTGGCATGTGTGAATGTAAATGTGTGATAGATTTAGAATGATTAAGTATTTGAATTGAAATTAATGATAGAAAAGTACTAACCTTGAAATATTGTAGATCAAAGAATGTTGCTTTCTGGGGTCTGTACTCAGTTTCTGGAAAAATCCAAAGTATGATCCGAAAAGGAAACGCAGACATGAACAAAACCTAGAAATATTTTTCCATTCCGATGTCATCTTATGAAAAAGGTTGACTTTGACCTACAAATGTCAACCCTAACCCAATAATGTCAACCCTGACCTGCACAGATCCGAAAGTGACTTTGTTTGCGGATCCCAAAAGTTGGCTGAAAAGGGTATCCAAATCTGGTCTCAAATCTATTGTTTTGAACCTGTATCTGCAAGAAAAAGAGGTTTTTTTTTGTTGTGGGGGAGGGGTTTGCCTTAGTCAAACCCTGATTTAGGATTTAACCTTGAAATCAATAAAGTACAGAATGCTAGCAAGTAGTAGAATTGAATCTAACAATGAAGCTATGATATTGAATAGATATGTAATTGTAATTCAAATGTAAGAAAGTATGTAAATATGAAAGCATGGACTTTAGAAACCATAAACCTCCATGATTGTATGATTGGAATCCACCTTGAAGATATGATGAAAGATTCTTGAGGATGCACAAAGGATCTTGAAGGAAGATCACACCATCATGATGGCTAGATCTAGGGCCTGAATGATAAATCTTGAATGCTTGAACCAAATCCCTTCAAAGGCTTGGGAGCTTGAATCCTTGATCTTCAATGGAGAACTTGAATGCTTGAGAAAAAGAATTGAACACCTTGAAATCTTGGAAATATGTAGAACAATGGATGCTTGAATAAAATCTTGGTTAGAGCTTTTTGCACTTGGAAGACTTAGAGAAAATGAGAGAGAAAGGCTTCCTTTTATATGAAACTAGGGCACAATCTTCTAAGGAGGCTGACATAGGAGAATTAAATTCCAATTTAACCCATGCCCCTAGAAGAGGACCTATATTAAATATAATTTAATATTTACTGCTTCAGAACCCCAAAACAGTCAACCCGGAAGCGGGAAATGAATTTTGGATGACTTCCGAAAACTGACAAATTTCCAAATTTGAAAGGGGGACCCAGGTCAAGGTCGAGGTTGACCATGACCTAGGTCAAGGTCAAGGTTGACCTTGACCCAGGGGATCAGAACCCCTAGAAAAAGTGCCAGGTGGGATAGAAGGTGCCCAGAGAGGCCCAATCAGGGTCCTAAACAGGCCCAGAAGCAGGAGATGATGCTAAAAAGAGGGGACATTATGATGGTGGTCAAAAACATCCCCTAAGGAGGGATAAATGTTCTTAACATGGAAGTGATTCCATTTAAAGACGATACACAAAGACACAAACAAAATTTCATACCTTTGATTCGGTCTCTCAAACTTACAAGGGCTCGAGGAAAAATGAGATAACGTTAAATCTCTCTTTTTTTTAAAGTAATTCTCGTGGGTGTCATAATTATGATGTTATCATCTATCGTCAGAATTCTGATGAACATGAACAATGTTAAAAATATCAAATTTCCCATTGAAAAATCTGATGGAGAAAAAGAAATACCATAGCCATTGGAAATGGTTGTCAAAAAATTTCCCCAAATGTATTAGTGTTCATTATTGTAATTTAATAAAAGGTGTAAATGATGTGCAAGTATATTGGTGATGTAGTGTGCGGGGCCTCTCAATCATTGTGTGATTTTAAGTGAAGATCATATGCATTATGTGAGGAAATACTAAATTTGTATAGCATGAGGAGGAAGCTATGTAATTATCCACAAAGGTGCATAAATCATATGTCTTGTATTCTCTTGGTATTTGCATCTCATGTATTAAGGTTGTGCTAAGGTCTTGATGTAGGGGATTCATGTCTCTAGTAGGGTGGTGCTTGCAAAAAGAATGTGGATTGGTGTCTTTGGTAGGTTAATGCCTACTTCATATTATAAATTTATTATTATAATCTTGATTTTGGAGGTTGGTTTTGAGTAGTAGATCGAATCGACTATACTCACTATAGTTTTTCGTCTAGGTTTATGTTACCTAATTTGACTTTTAGCTCAGACAGGTAGAGCTGGAACAATGTGTGCAACTATAGGTGAAAAGTATACATTTATTTCTATTAAGTGTTCATTACTAAAAAAAGGAAATTCTATTAAATGGACATCAAATTTATGCAAGTGTTTACAAAAGGAAACAAATATACAACTTTGCATATAAAATATTTATTTCTTTAAATTCATGATTTTAAACATTAAAATGTTCCACACAAGGCGCAAGAATACCTACTAATGCATTATAAAGAGTAAAAATACATATGAGAAATTAAAGCATTAGAAAAGAGAGGGATCCATCATTTCCTTCTAATGATGAAACCCGCAGTTGAGCAACTTCATCTTTAGCTTCTTCATCCCAAAAGTTGCTTTGTTGCTTTGAAAATATTTTCAAGAGGTGGGAAATTGTGTTAGAGCTTAGTAAACCTAATTATTTCATGTGAAACATCAATATATAAATATTTTCTCTCATGATGCATCAAATAAGTTTGCAGATATCATATGCACTAATTCCAAGAGGAAAGCATGATAGATTATTAGAAATTCATTATTTTATCAAACGTGTTTGTTCACTGTGCAGGTACATGTATCATGTTCATTATTGAATACTTTACATTGATATCATAAACATCAAAACATGAAAGGAAAAATTATTTCCCTAAGGATTGAGCCCAGCATGCTTGTAGTTTATTGATTAGGCATTCATTATGTGTAATAATGAATTGATGTATTCACTGTGATAAACAAAAATCAATGCTCGATAAATTATAATAGTAATAGGGAAAATCAAATTTAAACAACCATAGATGTCAAAAAAGTGGTAAGATGCATTCTGCATGGTAATAAGTTTGCAAAGGAGAGTAGTGGTAAACTTCCATAAAGATGGGAACAAAGGAAAGAGATATATAATAATGAACATAATGCTATTCAATGTGAATTTTACAAGAAAATTACATTGAACAATAACAGAGAGTGTCAAATGAAGAGTCATCATTATAATATACATAGTTGTTTTGATGATCTTCTAGCAATCATTCAAAATTAAAGTGCCAAAGTGGGGTTAGTATGAGGAGAAGCTAACCATAGTGCTATTGCCACAAGAAAAAAGAGTAAAAAAATTAGCATAAGTATAGTGATATCATACCTTCAATGCAGAAATGATCAGTTAAGGATCACATTGTTATCGCCTAGAACAAATTAAGATGACTATCATAAAGGGAAGGTATAGAGTTTTAGATCCTCATGTATTGAAGATCACATTCAAGAGCATAGATAATAATGGAAACCATAAAAAAATAATAGGGTTTATAAATCTATAACAATGCTTCAGTATGCACAAGTAATGGTCATGATGTTTGAAAATGGTATAGCTCAAGACCACCACAGTAGATATTCTAGAGATTATTCAAAGACGCAGTGAAAGAGATGCAATCATAAAGATAGGATACTATTTGTATGTTGTAGTGATGTACTTGAAAAAACATTACTATTGTATGCATGTGATTACATTGGTGTAATGAAAATCAGATACAAAGATATAACTATTATAATGGCATCAAGATATCAAATGACAATTAGAATCTATGAGGGATAGAGACCAAGAGATAGAAAAGAGTTGTGAGAATATATTCATTCGATGAAAATGAAAGTCATGATTCGTGATATATGACATGAAACAATGAAATGCAGCCATGAGAGAAGTCACATATAAGATCAACATGCAACTATAAAGGGGAGTGATTGTCCAAAGGTCAAGATGAAATTCAATGGTAATGGAGTATACCATTCACAAAAACCCATGAGGGTTATAGAAATGACAAGATTAAAAGTACAAGAATATATAAGATATGGCATGCATAGATAAAAATAGGGGTTTTAAATGTTAAATCTATAGAATATCACAGGTCACAGCAAAGAACAAAAGAATGAAACCCTCAGGCTTTTGGAGGTCCAAATATACATAAGGAAGCATGGAGTATATAGAGAAAAATGAAAACCATTTTCATTAAATTAATAAAAAACCTAATCAAATGCCCAAATTTCAAAGATAGGCCAAGCTTGGAGTTGAAATACATATAAAATAGTATGTGTTTCAATATTTGTTTGCAATAAGTATAGCCCAGCAGGAACACTATAAAAAGAAAATACCTATGGAAATGGTTAAGATCTACATCAAGTTTTAGAAAAAAAAACTCTAGTAACCTCTAGTAACCCTCACCATGGTAGCGGAAAGACAAAGCACAAAGAATGCATGAAAAATGAAATGGGTTGCAGCTTTGTGTTCATGGTTTTTACCCTATGTTTTGTGGTTGATAAAGAGAGGCTTTTGCCTCTTTTTTTTTTTTCTTAAAAACCTAATCCTTTTCAAAGCAAATACATAAATAAAAGTACATGTATTTATTTTTTCTTTGCATTAAAAGTGGAAATGTAAATACTTACTAAGTGGTATTTTATGTATCACTCAATAAGTATTATTCTTGGTGCAAAGATAATTATATATTCTTTTATTTATGATTAAGGTGATATAACTAAAAGTTTATGTTAAAGACCATGTATAACTAGAGAGCTTTAGAAGATTGACTGACATTATGGAGAGAAGAGGGGGAGTTTGAGTAAGTAATGGGAAGTTTGATATCAATAAAGGGATCAACATGAGTTATGCAACATTGAAGGAGGACTTTTAAATAATTGTATTTTTCTTAAAATTCCAGCCCTTTTTTTTAGATGTTTTATCCAAATTCTATCCAAGGAGATATTTAGAAAATTTGAAAGAGGAAAAAAAGAGGGACCACTAGTTCTATTTTTGTTCGTGTCCAGTTCAACTTGCAATTCACTTTTGAAGTTTGTGTGGAGCCTTTCCATAAGGATTTTTTATTGTTTTCTTTTTTTTTCTAGCTTTTTCTTTCTTGCCATATTTTGCTACTACAAATATAGCCATATATTGTATTGAGCTCATACAATTTTTCACGAAGATTTTCTTGATTATTCAATAATAAAAGTTGGTTTCCTTCTTAATTTTTTTGGTTTTGAGTATTGACTGTGAAGGGTATGATAATAGTGTTGTGTTATCCTCTTTTTATGAATTTCCTTAAATATTTAATGCAAGAAGTAATATGCTATAGTGTAGGTCTATGAATGTGTTTGTTATTTTTGGCGTATCAAAATTGTGAAAATGGTGTTGTTTTCCAATTTTCAGCATCAAAAGGTCAAAACCTTTCATAAGAATATTTTATGCAAGCATATTGGGTTGGGTCGTGAGACAATATGGTTTCTCCAGTGAGTGATTTGTGATTTTTATCTGCATTTAAGGTTTTATCTGATTCGGTGCATCACCTATTAAAATAGGTTTCATTTCAAAGAAAACTCCTTCTGTCCCTTTTCCCTATCAAGTTTACTTTTTAGGAAATCAAAAGGGGAGTTGGCCCATAATTTAGAGGTTCATCTCCATAATGAGCAACCAACAGGCTCGGAGATATTCCCATGTTGTATAGGATTGTGGAGTTTTTGAACTTGACTTATCGAGTGTATGTTGTGATCATATATCGAAAAGTGTTCTTATTCTCTCTATTTGATAAGTTGCAAACTGTAGATGTTCTCAATGATAAACCTAGATGTGATGAATGGATAAGTTATAAATAATAATTAATGTTCAATCAAGTTAAAATTTGCATTATTGATTCACCCAACCTCTTATTATATTGGTGTTCTTAACAATTGGTATCAGTGCAAAGTTCCTTGGAAGAAGCTTAATAACTCGAGTTAGATTTGGGATGACACACTCAATTTCTCAGCAAGGTTTGTCTTGAAATAAGACAATGCTTTTTGATTATTCCAATTTTGCATTTTGGCATGTGAGGATGGAAGCATATTTAATGGCCCTAGAGTTTGAAGTTTGGTCATTGGTTGTGGATGGATATAAATACCTTGAGATTACCTAGGGGATCAAGCTAGAAGGAAATATTCTAAGAAAAATGCCATGGTAAGAAATGCTATTTTATGTTGTTTGTCTCACATTGAATTTATGAAGATAATGCATTGGTGGATTGTGAGTGGATTGTGGGATAAATTGGATAATGTCTATGAAGAAGATGAAAAGTTAAAATGAGAAAAGCTTCATACCTATTGAGATAAATTTGAATCATGAAAATGAAGGAAGAGGGGAACATTTTTACATTCCCTTTCAAGGTTGATGAATATTTTTACTCTATTAGAGAGATGTCTCTCCTTATCCCTCTATATCTCTCCCTCTATATATATCACTCCTTTAATTTTTATTTTTTTTGTGTGTGTGTGTTAGAGAGAGAGAGAGAGAGAGAGAGAGAGAGAGAGAGAGAGACCATCTCCATGTTGCACTATCTCTTCATCTCTCTATCTCGATTTTTCTATCTCTACTTCTCTCTATTTTTCTTGATTTGAATCTAGCTTTGTCTATTTCAGACTCTTCCATTCTCTCTATATGTTCTTATATCTATATCTATCTATCTATCTTTCCTTCTCCCTCTTTCTCTTTTTTCCTATCTCTTCCTCTCTATCTCTCCCTCTCTATCTCCCTATCTATCTGTATATTTATCTCTCCGTCCACCTCTTTTATCGTCTTCATAAATTTCTGTCCCTTTTATTCTCTCCCTCCCTCCCTTCTCCATTGATTAGAAGCTATCATTTTTTTAATCCTCTCTATTAATTTCTGTCCCTTTTATTTACTCCCTTCCCCATTGATTAGAAGCTATAATTTCTAAAGTTTCTACACGTGGTGTAGAGGTAAAACGAATTCTCTTTGATGTGTACCAATATCATCTAAAAAGCATATCAACCTTAAAAGAGTCCAAAACATCGTAGTTTCTTCCACTATAAAAAAAGTTAAAATGATCGAAGGATGGACAGACAAGAATAAGTGCTTCTTTCGACAAGCACTTTAAACGAAAAAGAATTCAATGTACAATTAGAATGCGCACATCTCTTTTCTGGCATTCAATCAAATCTCGCCTTCTGGAGCTTTATACAACGAGGCTCAACCCTACCACTAGAAAGCACTCCTTAACACTGCGCGAATTTCCAAACGTGAAAGGGGCAGATTCAATCCACAGAACTTGGAGTGCATTTGATACAGTATTGATAAAGAAATTTAGGCAGCTTGAACATTTACATATTAAAACTAAATGATCTTACTGAAATAGTGTTAACGTGATCAACTTTATGAAATAATTTACTTTCAGCGATATTTGATTAGATTAGTGACTTCACAAGAGAGATCATTACAATAAAGTGATGCCAAAATCCTCATTCCATTGGCGTCTTGTTTAAGTTCTTCTTTCTTTAAAAAAACTGTTGTTTCATTATTCCAGTCTCCTTTTTAAAGTAAAAGGCTGCGCATATATTAATGGTGTAACCTTTACTCGACTATCTTAAAATGTCCGAACCGTGTGTGAATATAAGTAATAGAATGAGTGCTTATGTGGACAAGGACACACAAATGGAACACTGAATGACATATCGAATATAAATAAAATTAAAATTATATTATATATTATAAGTTGGTTTAGTGGTGGAGAATTCACATTTATTAAAAAGAGCTTACATATTTAAACATCTCATTTCTAATACATCTAGGTATCTTCTACATGAAGTGAAGAATAGTCTCATATTACTATATAAGCTATATATGGTCTAATATGTAAACTATAAAAAGATCTTTTTTTTTTTCGTTTTTATTTCCATTTGTAATTGACCTACAAGACTACTCAATATGCAAATCTATAATTATGGAAGACTAGATTATGTACAATACATGACATTATGTTCAAATCAATTTTAAGTTGGTATTTTTAAATATATAAATTGCAAACTTTAGTTTGAAATCTTTATTCTATATTTTGAAGGATAATAACTATATATCAATATTAAATTTTTATTTTGAGATTTTTTATTTTTGAAATTAAATAGAAGATTTCCACAATCCATGATAATTACCAGTTAGAGTTTCTGGATTTGATTTTCCTTATGCTCTCTCAATGTTGATCTTGATGATGGATCACGGAGTGTGATTCGAAATGGTGATGAAAAAATTTACAACACAATCAAATCCAGAAACTCTAAATGATAATTAAAGGACTAGTTCAGGTCATTGATCTAGATGAGATCATGGGTTATTTAACCAAAGATTTCAAATTACTAAGAGCTAGGTAAATTTTGGCATAAAGTAGTGTCTTTTAGAATATGAGAAAGCAGTTTAGGTTGAGGGTCAACTAGTCCACCAAAAGAGCCAAGTTTATTATACCTATCAACAAAACCCATAAAAAGTGGTGTAAAAAAACTTAGAGGAACTAATATATGCAGTTTTCCTCAATAATTTCTTTCTCTATCATGAAATTTTGTGAGAGTTGTGTTCCCCTCAGAATTAACACTTGTGACATGTAGACCTATAGTATTTTATGGTTATTGTATAAATTAAATGAGATCAATCATGTAATGTAGGTTTAACATCTAATAAATGTTTATTTTTTTAAATATAGTTTGAAGAGGTGTTACCATGTAATGACAAATAAAATCATTATATGTTCTAGCTATCATATGTTTTATCTGGTTGAATATGATAAATCATACGTTCATTGTTCAATATAATGATTGTTGAAATGCTTATATTGGGGTATAAAAGTGTTGTCTTTAAATGTGTTATAATTTGATGTGAAAGTCTTTTGTCAATTTTCAAAATTACAATCTTTATAATGAATTTTATAGTTTGAATTTTAGAGAAACTTAAATTTATTAGAATATAAAGTTTTGAAAAATGTATAATTTTAGTAGTACAAAATAACTTGTTTTTATTAATTTTTACTAGTTTATTTTGTGCACTTTCAAAATGAACTACAAAAGTGGATCCACAATAAAAATACTTATTTTTATTATTTTTTACTATTTTATTTTGTGCACTTTCAAAATGAATTGGAAAAATGGATCCATAATGAAAAACATAAGTGTCAATTAGAACATGACACTCATATTAGAAAAATCAATGAAGAAAATAAAGAAAGATGCATACTAGGAATAAGGAAAATAACATTTATAATTTAATTGTTGATTATTTTGCATATTCTTCAATATATTGATGTGGATGTTCCCTGTAGTCACATTATGAAATAGGAAACAAAATGATATGATTAGATGATTAGTTCATGGAAATGGCATGATAAGATTAACATAAGCATAGATGATGAAAATATAAAGGGGAGACATTTCATTAAACAAAATTTCTAAGAGGCAAATGAAGGGCTAAGATTTGACAGGAAATGATTGCAAACATAGCCTTATGAGAAGTGTTATAAGAGGGGGGAAGATCCAAAGTTTAGGGATGACATTTGGTAAAGGTTTAAGAGTAAATGATAAGATGATAAGTGACATCTGAGGTGGAAAAGGATAATCATACTAATACATTTGTGATAGATATGCTCAGATGTATGAGAGAATTTGACATGAAGATAAGTTAAAAGTCAAGAAGTGGAGTGGATGATGAACATGCATCCAATTTAACATGGTCACATATGTAGGAGTACAGGGAAGATCATGGAAAAATGACTAGAGGAAAATGATCAATATTTTAATCTATATAAATATAAGTAGGATTAATTGACTGTAAACTATAATTAGTTAAATAATAATTTAATTAAATAATTAACAAAATATTGTGGGGTATTTAGTTATTAGAATCATGAATTAAATGGATACTTATTTAATTAGTTTACTATAAATTAGTTAGATAATAATTAGTACTATTTTTTTAGAGGTTAAACTTTCCTCCCTTTTTTATAATATAACAACTAGAAGAACCATGCTTCATGAGTAAGTTTTTGTAGTTTCAAAGAAGAAAACAAGTAGGAGAATATGATGTTAGAATGAAAAGTTAAAATTATAAATGGGACCAAGGGGGGGTTCTTGAATTTTCTTAAAGAAGAAAGAAGAGATAATAATTCTTGCATTAAGTTGAGTCCCTAAAAAGTACCTAAAGTGGAAGTGTTTTTCCTCATTTTAATTTTTTCAACTAGGACTAAATCTAATCTTGGATTCGGGTTACTAGAGACTTAATCTAGTTTTGGATTCAATTTGAATTTATTTTGGGAGGATTAGTGAACAAGTTTCCTTGTTCCCAGCACTAGTTCTTCCAAGTTTCCCTATTCTCCACAACAAAGACTAAAATTGTAAATATGGGTATCTACTCATGTCATTAGTTAGCTTCTTTTGTTAGAGTTGGATTCTTGACCTAGGTTTGAACTCAAAAAATAGAAGAATGACATTTATGGTTATATAGGGGGTTTCCTTAGTAAACACCCCTCTTTGGTGATTTCCACATCCATAAATAACAAATATCAAAATAGGGATCATGTGTGCTCTTGAATCTTAAGTGCTTCTAAGGTTTCTATGAGCTAAAAATTATCTATATAAGATATTTTATTGTCATTAGTTAAGTCAAAGTCATATGATTCAGAAGAATCAATCAGTAAAAGGGAGAAAGACAAATATTTAACTAGTCGATAATGCACTCCGAGTAGGTTAGTCAAGTCTGTAAAGTACACAAAAGAGCTAAAGACACTACACTGAGTTGAAAGATATCAAGTCCTAAATATCATTTAACTGAGAAAAGAGAAGTTACTCTACTGAGTTACTTAATTGATCCTAAACGCAATAAGGACACATTTAATGAATTGTCACAACATTAATTGTGATTCTACAATGTAAGGAGAACTGTTTGTTATGAGATCAATGATCAAAATAATTGAAAAAGAAGATCTAAGGAGTAGATTAAGAAGCTAATGAAAGTTTGATATTTCCAAGAAAAATACCAAGTACCAAGGTAAAAGTGACTAAGTCACCGAGCAGAATAGAAGATCTAACGATTCAGAAAAATTCACAACATACCTAACACAGAAGATTAAGAGGCAAAAAATCTTATATAGAAGGATGATTTACAGAGTAGAATGATGACAATACATAGAGGAGGCTGACATTGTTACTGAGAGTTAAAATAATTATTTGAGGAACTAATAGCAGAGTAGAGAGCACCGAGCAGATATATAGCTACAATAGAGCATATTCGAGCAGTGTTACAATTTGAGATTGAGGTAACACATTTGAGAGCATATAGAGTCTGATCAACATTTGTTTTTGATGTGATATAGCATACATTGTTGACTTTTTGATACTATTGTATTGAGAGATGTAAATCCCAATATCACGTAGATCTTAACTGATCTTATATTTGTAATTCTTTTAATAGGGTATATCTCTAAATATAGAGATTGTAAAATCCTTTTACTAGGTAGACTAACAATTCTTTGCATATTCTTAACTGGGTAAGCTATAAAAATGACTAAACATTGTAAGCTCTAACCGAACACCCTTTCTACTATAGTTAGTGCATGTTGTGGGTGTCATCCCACCCGCAGTTTTGTCCTCTAATGAAGGATTTATGCATAAAAAAAATCATGGATTTATGAGTTCTATTGATTCAATATTTTTGTCATATGTATTATGAGATTTATATTAATTTTCATTTTAAGTTATTGAATTCGGAAAATAGCAAGAAAAAGTATATGGTTTATAGGTAATTTTAGTAATAAAAGTTTTTGTGGTATTGATTCACCCCTTCCCTTTAAGTACCAACTTTACATAGTCATTCCAACAATTAGTATATCATAGAAACTATTCTTGAGTTATAATATTTGACCACCTAAGAGTTAAGGATCTTAGTCATGGAAAGTTTTAGGAAATTCAAAAGAATGGATGGTCTTGTATCTGAGTTGGAGAGTGCAAGAGGGTTAATAATTGATCTAAAAAATAAGTTTGTGAAGTCTCTAAGGATTAGAAGGAAAATATATGATGAACTGAAGGATACATAAGAACAAGTTAATACACTTGAGACAACATCTGAAGGAAGTATTACTGATGAGTCAGAATCGACTATAAGAGAACTACTGGAATAGAATGATTCACTTACCGAGAAGTTGGACCTAATTAAGATAGATCATGAAATGAGCATAATAAGAATGACTAAATTAATTGAAAGAAAAATGACTGTTAAAGACAAAACAAAATGGCAAAAGATGATAAAAGACAAGTTGAAATCAGGCTAACATGGAAAGATATTGAGATCATGAGAATGACCCAAGTTCACTATGATATGACCGACCAAGTTCTTAATGCAAATAAAGATAATAAAAGAAAGGAATTTGAGAACCAAGAACTTAAAGCTCAAATTGAGAGAATGGATTAAAGACTGAAAGCTGAGAAAGATGCAAATTAAATACTAAAAATAAATGAAGAAGCACTAAAATCCCTTGATCAAAAATTCAAGAATCAGAAGCAAACGAATGAAAAACTAGGAATTGGATTCAAAGAGAATATGACTAATGAAAAAGGAGAATCATCAAATGCACAGAAATATGAAAGCACTGCACCCCATCGAAACAAAAGAATCCAAGTTGCAATTATTATGGGAAGCCTGGACACACTACTAATGTCTGCAAGAGAAGGAAAGGTAAAGCACTGAGTACACCAAAACTGGATGGTTATTGTTTTAGACGCAATGGGTATGGACATCAAGCTTTTGAATGCAAAACTAATCTTGCTAACAACACAAGGAAACCTAAGTTTGATGGCTACTACAAGAACTATAATAAGTATGGAAACAAAGCTGAAGAGTGTACAACAAAGAAAGGAAATGACAAGTGGAAGCCTAACAAAGAGAATGCTAATACTAACGGAGCAAGCACATCTATACCTTGGGACTTTAATACAAGAATTTCATGTTTATCATATGGAAGGTATGGACACATTTCTACAAATGAGATTTTGATGCATGGAAGAAATAACTGAAGAGCATGGAGGAATCCTGACATGGCATGTTTTCATAGTCTTAAGGTAGGACACCTAGAAAGAAATTGTAGATACCGAGGTGATGCACTAACTGAAGATGAATCTATAGTGAAAGCCCCTACTAATATTGATGAAATAAAAGAATAAATGAACAAAACCTGGAGGAGAAAGAATCGAGATGAAGGAACATCATTCAGAACCATAAACAACACCATCTCTACTGAGTTGGTTGCACCAAGCTCCATCTAATTGATGAGAGGTATGTAGGAACTGCATGCTTAAATTTTTTTTTAATTTAGTTCCTAAGAATTAGAGCTGAGATCCATATCTACATTTTATGATGCATTTCGATAAGTTGTGTAAGTTTTGGATAAATATTGTTATATATATAGTTATTTTATTTAACTCGATTGAGAAACTAGTCGATATAAAGATAAAAGAAGTAGAGGGACTCATCAAGGACATTTAATGCACATTGATAGAGCCGTTGGAAATCCTTATAATGAAAAAGGTATAAATAGGCCATTTTTCTAATCATTTGAACCTAACATTTTCAAAGAGAACCTAAGCACATTGCAGAGCGGTCATCTCATCGAACCACCGAAGCGAACTCAAAGTATCTCTAAATTTTTGCAAGTGTATTGAGTAAAATTTAAGATATTTACTTCATTCCGAGTTGAGTTTGCAAAGTCGTGTTTTATCAAAGCATGCCCTATTTTTTTTAAGCAAAGTATTTGAAGGTATTCTTGGCACCAAAGTTATAGAAAACCATAATTATGAAGGAAGTAGAACCAGCGAATTTAAAATATAAGTTATGCCCAGCTATATATGCTAAAATAGATATGATGGGAGACCTATCTTTTATAATTTTGAGAGTACTATTAATTGAAGATATCCACACATTTATTCACTGTAAGATTGAAGATTTGTGTGAAGAAAAGATAGTTTCCTCATTCAAAAAGTTGTGTGAGAATGGGAAAGTGAAGGACGAGCATATTCACCTTGAAGAAAAAGGTTTGACACACGCTATTCACATACTAAGGGTTTTTAAGATAGAATGGATATTAATGGTACTCAACCGAGTAAATGACCAATTCATGTGGTTGGATGAACCTATCAAGATCACTAAGGATTTATTACACATTATTACTGGATTCCCTATCAGAGATAAGCCTAAGGCCACTAGGAAAAATTACATGGGTAAGCTCATCGAGCTAACCAAAGCACAATGGGATGGAAGAAAAATGAGAATATCTACTATGGAGGACCCCGAGTTAAGGTATGCTTGTAATATCTTATCATACCAAGTGTTTCAATCATCCCAAGTGGATAGCGTACTATGTGGAACAACAAATTTGGCATTCAAGCTAGTAAAGAGAGAACTTAAATTGGATGTTTGTGAAATATTATTGAAGCAGTTAGAAGACAACATGAACACAATCAGGAAACAAAAGACTAACACCCTAAAATTTAGTTCATTATTGGTATGTATTTTTGTCTACTGTCAAAATTCATCTCCCTATGTTGGAGTTGTAGTTTGGATACCAGTGAGACGTATTCTTTATTAGGTAAATGAGTATATACAAAGTTTAGGAGATAATTTTGATGCAATTATGTTTGAATACTTTTTAAATTTCCAAGCAAGAATATCAAGATAATATATATTTTGAGGTTGATATTGATTGTAAAATATCAAGATAATATATATTTTGAGGTTGATACTGATACTTGTTTTATCAAGGCTATTGAGCCCAGAATAGAGTGGATACAACCTACAGGATATGAATTGGATATTGATATTGGATCATAATATATAGAAGCACTAATAGAAAAACCAATAGATCCCAAAGCAAAGAGGTATGGCACTTATGAAGAAGTGAAAGTAAGGAATAAGAAAAACATTGTGATACCTAAGGAAATCAAGGAGACCGAAAAAATGATTGATACTTTATCTAAAATGATAAGAGTTGATGAGATAAGTTTTAAGGACATAGATGATGAGAAATGTATGTTTGTGGCTGACAAACAACTTGCACTTGTAACTTCACTAAGAAAAACAAGTAGTGGAAGGAACACAAGATCACCAGTGAAACTAAAATAAAAGATAGTTGCAGAGATAGATCAACTAAGAGGAAAAACATATATGAGAACTTGAGGAGGAAAACAATCTACACGTTCAATAAGGAAGTTAATACTTGACGATTAGAGTGAAATAGAATCAGATAAGACAACTAAGTCTACACCTGTTGTAGTCTAGATGATTTTCTAGAAGATCTAAAGAAAATAGGAAGACTTGGAGCTTTTAGCCAAGAAAAGTATGAGAAACGGAATGATGAAGATAAAAAATATTGAAGAATGTATTGTGGTAATACTACTGAGATATAGATTAGTCCTAATTGAGCTAGAAAATAAGATGCCATAAGAGTTGTATAATAAGATTGATGCAAGATGGAAGTATACCCTTAATGCAGAGAGAGAGAGAGAGAGAGAGAGAGAGAGAGAGAGAGAGAGAGAGAGAGAGAGAGAGAGAGAGAGAGAGAGAGAGAGAGAGAGAGAGAGAGAGAGAGAGAGAGAGAATTTTGAGCAACCTGATGTAGCAAAGAATCAAAGTTCAACCATTATTGACAAGGTAAAGGAAAGCACAAGCCAAGTAGCTCCTATTGATCTAACTCATGACAATGTAGAGGTAATCATTGAAGATGCATCGGAGGATATAGATCCTGCAAAGGATTTTTCAAAGGATGTAGATGTTGCACCATTACAAAGTACCGATCCCATATTGATACAAGTACAAAATTATTCTCCTATTCAAATTGATACTACTGATGTCGCACAAGATATGAAAACAAAGCCACCAGTTGACACAGGTAAAGAGAATGTTGATGAGCCAAAGGCTATCAAGAGTGAACATAGGAAGGATACTGATTTGGAACCTCCAACTGAAATTGAAGGGAAAAATCATAATACACCACCAATCGACACATCCAATGGTCAAAATATTCAAAAGACACAAGATACACAAAAATAAATGTTGTAGGAATCAAATCTAAAAGAGAAGGATGTAGAGAAAGAAGAAGAAAAAAAACAAGAAGTTAAAGTAGAAGAGAGTATAGATGGTCACCATATTGAGTCACCAGATGCAACCATGACATCACATTCAAAACACTCTACTGGAGGGAGAAGATTGGTTGAAAAAAAGAAGAGAAGAAAGAGGAAACAAGTGATTGATTTGAGTAAGCTAATCATCATACCAAAGTGAGACCCAAATATGTTGAAGCCTAGAGAATTGCACATTTATGCAGAGATTGTAGCTCAAAAGGCTGAGCAGGACAAGTTATGAGTAAAGAAGAAAAAGGTAGAAATCTTAGCAGATGTAAAGGAGGTTTTCTAGGAAATTATTCCTGAAGTTACTATTGATGAATTTGATCCCTTGCTAGACCAAGTTGGAAATTTATTCCAACAGATGAAAGGACTGAACAAGGGCATGAGTAATTACATGTTGAAGATTCACAAGGGATCTATGGAGAAGAAATTGATGGAGGAACTACTTCAAAATATTGATATAGAATGGGTAACTCTTTCTGAGTAATGTTCAACAATTGAAGAGCAATTGCAATCCATTATTTCATTGTTTCAATACTTTTGTATTCTTTCAAATGTTACCAAGGAAATCAAGAAGGAGGCAGATACTGAAAAAGAGTTGACCAAGCAGCTTAAAGAGATGACTACCAAGCTTGGATCATTAAAGTCCTATTACTCAAAGATATAGGAACTCATGGGAGTTCAAATCTCATTGAGACAAGAGGAAGATAATTCGAGATTGGAGTTTCTTGAATTGCAATCATTATTGATTCCCCATATTCAATCAATGCAGATATATTTGAAGAAAGGAAAAGAACTAGCAAGTTTTCCAGAGGTCACCACCCTGGATACTATAGTTGACCTATGGATAGATATCAATGAGCACATTATATATTACATAATCTTTGAGACACTTGGGATACTGTACTAGCCAGGACACAACAAATGTCTAAGCTCATTTTTATAAATAAGTTTTAATGTGGAAACTTTTTGTCAAAAATGGGGATAGATAGATTAGATAGATATAGATTTCTGAAAATAAAAAAGGGAAATAGAGTCAATACAAAATCAAAAAATTTATATATGTGAAAATGAAAAAAAAAAGAGAATAAGTGTTTTACATATATTTTATAGAGAGTAACATCCCAGGGGGAGTTACTAATTTTGATGACTTTGAAATTTTTGTCAAAAAATGCTCAGCTAATGTCAAAGGGGGAGATTGTTATCTCTATAAGATATTTTGCTGTCATTAGTTAAGTCAAAGTCATATGAGTGAGAAGAATCAATTAGTAAAAGGGAGAAAGCCAGATATTTAACTAGTCGGTAATGCACACCGAGTAAGTTAGTGAAGTTATTAAAGCACACAAAAGAGCTAAAGGCACTACACCGAGTTGACGGTTACCAAGCACTAAAGATCATTTAACCGAGAAAAGAGAAGTCACCCTACCGAGTTGCTTAATTGATCCTAAACATGATAAGGACACATTTAATGAATGGTCACAACATTAATTATGGTTCTAAAATGCACCGAGAACAATTTGTTACAAGATCAATGATTGAGATAATGCAAAAAGAAGATCTAAGGAGTAGATTAAGTGGTTAATAAAAGTTTGTTATTTCCAAGAAAATATCAAATACTAAGGTAAAAGTGACATAGTCACCGAGTGGAAAAGAAGATCTAATGATTCAGAAAAATTAAAATAATACCTAAAACATAAGATTAAGATGCAAAAACTCTTATATATAAAGAATAATTTACAAAGAAGAATGATGATGATGATACATAGAGGAGGTTGATATTGTTAGTGAAAGTTAAAGGATTTATTTGAAGAAAAAATAGAAGAGCAGAGAGCACCAAGCAGATATTCAGCTACAGTAGAGCATATCTAAGCAGTGTTATAGTTTGAGATTGAGGTAACGCATTTCATAGCACATCGAGTTTGATTGATATTTGTTTTTGATGCAATATAGCAGAAATTGTTGAGTTGTTGATACTATTATATTCAGAGCTATAAATCCCAATACTGGGTAGATCTTAACCGATCTTATATTTGTAAATCCTTTAATAGGGTACATCCCTAAGTGTAAAGATTGTAAAATCCTTGAACCAAGTAGAGCTAACAAGTCTTTGTATACTCTTAAATGGGTAAGCTATAAAAAAGGATAAACATTGTAAGTACTAACTGAGTGCCCTTTATACTACAGTTAGTGAATGTTGTGGGTATCATCCCCACCCTAGTTTTGTCCTCTAACCAAGGAATTCTACGTAAACAAAATCATGGAGTTATGAGCTATATTGCTTGAATGTTTTGATGATATGTTTTATAAGATTTATATAATTTTTATTTCAAGTTATTGAATTCAGAAAATAACAAGCAACAATACATGGTTTATAGGTAGTTTCAGTTATAAAAGTTTTTATGGTACGGATTCACCCCTCCCCTCTCAGTCCCAACTTTCCATAGTCATTACAACACTAAAATGCTAAAAATTAACCCATGGTCGATCTAATCAAGTCTCTTAGATTAAAACCCTATATGATATTGAAATGAAAAGAACTTGAGATAATGTAACTTGGAATAATCAAATTCAATCTAATGTTTGAATATTGAGATATGAGAATATTATAAAATCATTTTCCTAGGGGAGGAATATAACTCATTCATCTTTGTAATTCCCTACTATACTCAAATATTTCTTTAAGATTCCATGTTGATAATGAAAAACTACGGACTTGAGTCTTTATATATGTTGATTTTCCTTTATTTGTAGATTTTCACTTCATTAGATGTCTTCAAAGTGTAGAGATAATCTTTCACAATTCTTTTCATGTCCCAAGTTAAGTGAAATAAATTTTCTTTATACCCTTCTGAATCATTTCGAAGGTGTGAAAATGTAAGCATGCTGATGCTGGTTTAAAATTCTAGCTTAGAGCAACTAACCATTCTATGGGCCTAATTGAAGGAAAAATATCAGTTAATGAGGTAATATTTAGGAACAAGGTGACCCAAGTTTCCTTGCATCTCCAAATGTTGACTCAAATTCAAACTATAGCTTACAAATATTGAGACAAAGTCAAATTAATAGGAAATTGAGCTATGACATTGAGATTTGATATAGAAGGTCGCACATCATACAATAGGGCTTGTGTAACTTTTTAGCAAGTTTCAACAATTTATAATGATATTCTTTTAGGTTCTGGATCTTGATTGTGTAAGATTTTTTTTAGTCAACTATTTGGGTCACACTCTATGAACCATCATCAGGACATAAGAGAGCTCAAGGAGATGAAAAAATATACAAGTTGCAAAATAAGAGTCACTTAAAAAGAGTAGAGGTGATGAGGGAGAGGAAGGAGCACAAAAAAAAAAAAGGAGGAGAAACAGAAAAATAAATTTGATGCAAAAACACCCAAAAAATTAAAGACACATAAGAATTTAACAAGAACTTACTAAAATTAAAGAGAGAGAAAAAGTACGAAGTAACAAGTAAAAGAATATAAGAAGACAATAGAAGGAAATAACCAAAGAAAATCCATAAACTAAAGAGTTTATTTATTAATCTTATTTTATTAGTGTTTTGCAAATATATTGACCCACTCCATTAAAAATTATTATTATTATTTTATAATAATGCACGTGTACACACACATCCATATCCTAAAATATAGGACAACCCACATAATAATAAATAGTCATTACATGTAGCAAGAGTAATAATTAAATTCATCAAAATAAGAATAAATCATAGAGGGAAAATAATATTTTAAAATAATAAAATGATTAATAATAAAAATAATAGTAAAATGATATGTCCTAATGTGCAATTAAATCAATATAAATTTATCCATGGTAGATGCATCATAATGCTAATAAATAAAATAACATCATCACACTAAAATCCATACCAAAATACAAACAAGGAAATAGGTTAATCAGAATTTGTCACCATCATAATTTGATAGGGTGACTCAATATCAAGATTATGCTTTAAGAAGAACAATGGTAAGGCCAGGACTAGTGGGCTTGTATGCTCTTTCCTTTTTAACCACCATCGAGGATTATTAAGGCATGTTCACACATTTGAAGCTAGGTGTAGTTGATGCCTGGTACTTGCACAAATCAGAGATGCAAGACAACATATATATACATTTGCACATATATAATATGTCAAACAATATAAATTAATGAAGGGAGAATAGTGAAATCAAATGGCTCTCTCAAATGAGTAATATGACATCATTACTCTTCACACAAATACATCATAGTAAAGATCAACTCAACTTAATAACATACACCATATCAATTACCTAATCTATCCTCAATAGCATTACCCAAATAATAAGTTAGTCCATAAAAATACATCATTAGCATAAAACATAATCATCATGGATCATACTTATAAGGAAACCATAAGTAATGATCCTAGTAACATCAATGTATCCAACACGTGCATTAATCATCAAATGATATCATCATTATGTCCTAAAACATCAAAGCATCATGAAAAGTCCATCACACACATCGAAGTCCTAAAAAGGTCCTCAACAAATTACCAAAATGAAAACACAAGGAAGGATATCACAAATATCCTTTCTAAACACATCGGAGTTCAAAACACATGACCGACATAAGACTAAATAGATTATTTCATAGGTGTTACTGCCTGCATCAAGTCTACACCTGGGAGTTTGAGACTACTGGCAATATTCTCAAAGCTCTGGGCCAACTGAATCCCATTTTTTGCCCAGTGAAACTCTCCGCCGCCTTTATTTGCCATTTTCTTCAGGATAGCCTCTGTTGGATCCGTTCCACACATAACTGTGTGAAGTGTCATTCTACGATCCTGTCTTTTCATTTTGTCCACACAATCTAGGGGATCCGCTCCACCCCCGTTTTCTCCATCGCTAAGGAAGATGACAACTGGTATTTTCATCTTCACAGAGTCATGTCGAGCTGCTTTCATTAATATATTCTGTGCAGCATCCAACCCTGTTGAGTAGACAGTTCCTCCACGATCTTCAAATTGAAGAAGGCGATCAACAACAGCTTCTCTCATGTCCTCCATCTCTATAGCTACTTCGGCGCTATGATCAAACAGTACAGCAGATACAGAATCACCAGATATTGTTCTGAGGCGGACTTGTATAAATCTCAGAATAACCTCGTATACCAATCCAAGCCTACAATTATGGTTACGAAACTTTGTCTCAGTGGGTTTCATGTCCGTATCGCCCATCGAACCCGATCTGTCAATGGCAAATATTACATGGTGAGGAACGGAATGACAACAAAGAAAGTGATGGCCATCATCGGTTATATAACCCTGAGAGCTCACATTCTGTCCACTTCTCTTGATAGGCTGATGCCACAGTTCCTCAGTGCAGTATGATTTAGCAGAAGGATCTGACTTTGTATCATGCTCCCCAGATTTACAATAGTGATTACACCGGTCAAACCCTCTCCTCTCTTCTTCCGTGCAAGGATCAACAAATCTAACATATTGCCAGAAAGTGTCATGAGTCATCTCATCTTTTGGAACATCCTCATCAGGTCCATATTTCACAGTTTCATGCCTCGAACCATCATAGAGATTACCGGTGCATTTGCTGGAGCCCGGACAAGGAACCAAATGGATGTGCCCTCGACCCTGTTTCTTGCAAAACATGTTACACATTTCCGCTACACCACTCTCTCCCTGTTTATACTTGCGATCTTTAATGACAATATCTTCGCCCTCCGAAACGAATCTTACATTTGTCATATTGCCATGCACAGTTTCGTGCAAGCCCGGGTGATTTATATGGAGGTGGCAGAAGTAGGTACAAGATTGGCATCTGGTGAGACAAAAATGCAAACAGTTTTCTTCTCTTGTGTGAACATGCTGACCCTCATGATATCTTTTGTAGGGAGGAATGCGAATACAGCAGCCTTTATTCAGAACCTCTTGTTTCGACACACTTTCGTACTCGAAAGATCCCCTTTGGCCGTGAAAAATCTTGGTTTGTCGGTCAGCCTTTGTAATGGTTTGACAATTTCCCATCTCACATTTTTCGGGACACTTATGGTCATTCCCACACATGTGCTCTGCATTTGGATCCAAATCATGGAAATGATTTTCAGCTCCACATCTCATTTTGCACTCATTTATCGTGCATGTCCTCTGACAGTATCTCTCATTGCACTGATGCCTTGTATGGTTGGATTCAATCGCCAGAGTACAGGGATTCTTGCAGCTTGGAAGTAAACATTTTTTCCCACATATGTGCTGAGGAGAATTACACTTGTGCTGGTCGTGGTGCCCAGCTCTGAGAGAACATTCCTTATTACAACTTGAAGACATCCCATAGAAGTAACACCTCTCGCCACAAGTATGGTTTTTCTCTTTGCAGTCATGAGCTCCTTCATGCCCTGCCAAATCCTTGCATGATATTAAGACATCTCCATCTCGAGAACAATAAGTGCAACTTTCTGCACACGAATGAGTTCCCATACAATCATGGTGGTCATCATGGCCCTTCTCCATCACACAGCTCCAAAAGCAAACAGAGCATTTATATCCACAAACTGATAGGTCTTGCTTTACTTCCCCAAGAACTACATTGGCCTCTAGCTGTAACCTTTGCACCTCATCATTATCACTGAAATCTGTTGTGTTTGACTTTATCCATTGTTGAACTCTGTGACGCCTTCTGTCCACCAGCGCCTCCAGGAACTTCTGGAATAAAGAGAACCACTCGTCACCATTTCTTCCACTCCTGGGTAAAACCATCTCCAATTTTGACCTGATTTCTGACAAAACATCTGTAACAGTAACAAGAGTTCCTGATTCTTTCAGGGGTGATAGAGGGAGGCCCGAATCCTTTATGTTCCATGAAATATCCTGGACGACAACAGGAAAATCAGGAACTTCTTCCTGTGTGTCGAAATTATTCAAGACCCGAATTTCTTCATTCGCATTTGTCCCAGGAAGAGATCCCATGCGTATCGCCGCTATAAGATTTCTCCTCAGAATATTAGTTGTTACTGCAACTCGCTTGTTGTCAATGGAAGTCCAGTCTTTGACTGCAATTTGAGCTATAATTAGCTTCAGATCCCTCAAGAAAGCGAATCCATTATCGTAGCAAGATTGGATTCTTTGTGTCACTGTCTCTGCTAGGTCTCTCATGCTCTCCCTATAATATTCAGATCTATTGTAAGGAGCCATAGCAGCAATAGTTACCTTTCCATCATACATTCTTAAAATGAAGTTATCTTGCTTGGTGCATATTTGAGAAATTTTCTCATAAAATTCTTGCATAAGATCTGCTACATCGGATGTGTCCACATCCTTGATAGCAATGTAGAATAGACCTTTAAATAACATTTTGTCCTGCTTGAGCAGATTGATGCCACTCTGGAACCGGCTGAAAGCAGTTTCGGTGTCTTTATCTAAGTGAAAATCCTGTAAAACATCAAAGGAAGGTTAACAACTACAAGAAGTTAAATGTTGGAATCTATATATGCTTCTGCATTATATATACTTCGTATATCACATAAATCGAGTTATAAAGCTTTGTGTTCTTAAATAAAAGACATACCTTTTTGTTGAATATTGTGATGTTGCTCACAGCCGCATTAAGAACAGAGAGAAGCATATCCTCTTGTTCGCTTCTTTCGAAACTGCCAAGCCCCTCGAAGTCTAACAGCACATACAAGCAACTGCTTCCCCTGCTGATATCTCCATGCTCGCCAGTTACAATGGTCATCCACACACCATCTGTGCACCTGCCACCTGCAACATCAAGAAGTGACCCTGACAGATGATTCAACAAATATGACTTTCCGCTACTCTGCTTCCCCATGGAAGATATGACCTTGATCTTCTCCTTCCAACTGCTAAGAACAGCATCATAGAACCCAAAGCGCATACAATCAGCAAGTGATACGCTGTCCTCGTAGCTAACATCAGGGGGTATTTGAAGTCCATCCTTGAGAGCTACCAATGCGTTGTTTTCTGCACGAGCGATTTGGACGGGAACAAGGCAAACAAGCTTGCGAACCCATGATCCCATTTTCACTAGTGTTTCTCGCTCTGCTGCAGCTGAAATTGGACTATTCTCTACAATATTTACTTCAAATTGAATCTCCATATTTGAAAAATCCTTGTCTTTTCCAGACTTAAGTTGCTTAATAAGTTCTTTCAAATATTTGAGACACGCCTCACAATTGCTCTGGCCTGCTCTGTTCCTTTCCAGTACCACTTTGAATGTAATCCGCTTCTTAGCATCCGGAAACAACTTAGGTGTTGTTCCAAACTTGTCAAAAATGTGATATATGTAACCCAAATACGGGCACCGGAAAGCAATATCTGTTTCATCTTGATGAGATTTAATCTCACTTACTTGTTGCAACTGAACAACATCCTTGGCTAAAGAAGTTTTCAGAACACGAGAAATGATAAAACCGGGAGCATCTAAAGGACTATATAGCAAAAGCTGGCTTTGTGACCCAAAGCTCACAATTTTCACCGCAAGTTGTTCTAAATCAGATATACCAAATTCTCTCGCATTCAAAGGAATTTTCTTCAAGTAAGCCATTGTGTCACTCAAAACATAAATTTCAAGAATGTTTTCAGGACTTTCATGTCGTCTACCCTCGGGCACAATATCTTCATCCTTACGTTGCAACTGCCTGAAGACGAGGAAGAAATTGCCGTCAACAGAAACGCATGCTCTCAAACATTGCTGCTCCAGAGGAAGAGAAATATGCCTTGCCTTCATCATCGGCTTTTCGTGGATTTCAACCACCCTTGCTCTGTTGGTGTCATCAACCAAGAGCAGCTCCATTTTCCCTGGAATTAAATGCATCCATACAATGATCTTGCTGCCTTGATATGATTCCAGATCAACCTCAACTCCTGTCCAATAGACCTTTCTAAATGACTCGTCAAACATATATATTAAAACCCTTGATTTGTCCTTTTCATAGAGAGCGATAGCTCTGGTAGCTTCGTCTGCAGCCAGCAGATCGAATCCCCTCCTAAATGTATGAATAGGACGACCAGTACTATTTATGTTAACACCAATCTTCGGACAACGGTACAAATACATGGAGGAATCTCTGAAACTCTGAATAAAAACCATCAGCTCTCGCGACTTCAGGACAATAACTTTAGATAATCTTTCATGTTGAGGATTAATGGATACTAACACTACTGATTCCCCACATGTTGGGACAATTGGACGACTCGAATTGCTATTAATCTCAGATAGGTCTTTCTTCATTGGAGTAAGCTCACATGCTTTATAAACTATGGCGAACGGATGTTCTTCCACAATTGACACCTTCAACTTCAACTCCACCTGTTCTGGATGTGAACTCCACAAGTCCAGAGCTTGTATCAGGTTACGTGACTGACGTTGAACTACAACTTCTTCTACATACCTGGTAACTAAGTTGTCCTCCTTTAACACTGACATCTTCTTCTTCAATTCTCGTATAAACTCATCTTCCGCTTCTCCGATCCGACTGTTTGCCAACCTTCCCAAACGACTCCACAACTCCTTTATATTTTCCTTAAACTTCACTTCACTGTCCTTATACACTTGACAACACACGGCTTTGAGGGTTTCATTAGATAAAAGGGCCTCTAGATGGATTTTGGATCGAGCAGAGGGAATACTACGGAACTTCTCAAACTGAATATTGATTTCGGGTGACAGAATTTGCATGTTTTGGGTTGTCAAATGCTTTTCAGTAAATGTTAGACCTAGACACTGGTCAGAAGCTAACAAAAAAGCCGTAAAACTTATATTTCTTTCTAGGCTTCTTAATTCAATAGGAATCATGTTTTCTGCCCAATTACGGATTGCAGAATAAGTGTCACTCTTATTGACAAGATGAACTTTTCCTTCAACTTCCCTTTTAATACCAGATTTAGCAGTAACAGGAAAGAAAACAATTTTAACAAACTCACCTGACAGTGGGAAGTCCTTCATGCCCTTTGTTGGTTGCGGAAACATGGCCTTTCCATTGATCTTTGTAGAGCAGGCACACTGACTGGAGCATTTGCCTTGCACTTCTTGTCCATAAGAGATAAAAGGGGGCGTCTGCTTTCCTTGGTCCAAACTTTCAAAGATGATCAAATGCTCACCGTCGCTAGAAACGAACTTGATCTCGGATCCAAGCAGCAGCAACCACTGATCTCCATAACAAACACTATCCTTGACTGCTAAAATAATTGGAAGCTCTCGTTGCAGTTGCTTAAATCTCTCGTCCTCAGAGGATGAATTTGATTCATTTGCATGCACTAATTTTGACTCGCTGGTTTCTCCGCCCACAAAAAGGGGAACGTGCGGACAGAATTCTGGAATGACATTGAGAAAACATCTCTCAAACTCCTGATATTTCTCAACATTTCTGGCTGATTCTGTCGTCCTAAGAGATTCCTTAAACTTAGAGTACTTCTCAAAATCTTGTGGCTGACTATTTTCCAGCAGGTCTATGAATTGATTATCACTCAGTCTTGAGTAATCAACATTAGAAACCGAAGACCAGTTTCTATGCATATTACCAAAGCCAGAAGCCTTGACAGACACCTCTTCTTTTTTTGTGGACTTCCCTGCAGCTCTGGTCTCTGTTGTCAGGAAACAACAGTAGTGATATCCTTCGCAGAACACCATTGTTCCATCATGATTATTGACAACTGGAACATTTCCACTCGGTTGTAATGAACCCTTTTTACTATTCGCTCCGCCGTCAATTCTTAGACTATAACCAGGCAAGAGCTCCACATCATTCTCAGAGTTCTTCACACAAGAGATTCGAAATCTTTTGGTGCGCTTAGTATTTGATTCAGCGCGTGTTGCAGAGGCAGCCAGAGCTGCAAAGGGATAACTCCCCTCCACAGAAACATATACGCTGTAACACAGTTCAACCAGGTATCTGATAAAATTGCAAGACACGTCTTTTCTAGAAGCCTGCTTCAATTGCTCACCTTCATGCCAGTAAAAAACGACTGCACAGCTTACCTTATCAGGAAGACTGACGTAGAATCCTGGTTCGAACAGTCTTCCTTCCATCTTTGCAAGAACGGAATCATCCACAAGACCTTCCCTGCGGAAAGTCCGTGTGATCATGACCTTATCTCCACAGAACCCGACCGCCGGTAAGCATAGTTGATTGAGAGAATTGAAATTGATATGAATACGAGGGGGCTCACCGGACGAACCCGAGGCAGAGTAAGGCACCAGCTTATTACAGAGGCGTATAATTTCACCTTGTGGGAGCTGAATCTTTTCAACAAAGCTGTAATCTTGCATGTCAGGGACAATACGCATCACCCTAAACAGAGTAGGAGAAAGCGGTTGGAGAAACGGCATTTGAACATGGGGGGACAAAGTGTGGGCAGACGCAGGCATGGGGAAGGTCTCTTCCTGTCCAAGGAGAGATCGCTTATCCTTCATGGCATGGCCACTTTCTTCCATTCCTTTCATTGGGGTTGAATTGAGATCGGGCGTAGAGAATAGGTAAGTTAAAAGGAGAAGATTAGACAGAGGCAGAGGAAAGTACAAATGCTAGAAGGAAATTTCAGTATGCCGGGAGAACTGGGCACATTTCAAACTTGGGGCCAACTAGTTATTTATAGTCCGGCTCATGGGACTTGTGATACAAGACTAGAACAAAGTAGAGGCAGGAAAAGACTTCTATTAAACAACATTAACACGTTATTCATTTGGAGAGGAAGCGAGCATATGATACGCTGGTTATTAAGAAATTTAATATAAAAGTTTCAAATTATTTTAACAGTCAATTTCACATATTGATTGGATAGTTTTAAAGTGTATTTGAACATAATAAATACATTTAAATGATTTCAACATGTAATGTATGATCAAGTATGATTTTGATAATTGTTATGTTGATATAGGAGAAGTGTATTTGTTGTCATTATAGCTAAATTTGTGCACACAAAGATCTTAAATGGTAAATTCTTATGCACAAATGTCCAAGTAGTACATTCACTATATGTACCAATAAAGTTGCACAACTCATTAAATTAAAGTGTACAAATTCTAACGTGATGTAGGTGCATCTAATGGTTTAGGGAAATTTTGAATCTCTCAAAAATATTGTTAGTTTTAATATTTACTATGATTAGGTGGTAAAACATAAATGCAAGCATATATAGGTCTCCATGTACCCAAGAAAGTCCCCAAGAGAACATAAGAGGTTAAAATTAGTTAATATTTGTGGCCTATGTTCAATGTAATTTTAAAAAAGGGTCACCTTTTTAAATCATTTATAATGCTAAAATCATAGAAATGTCCTTGTTGACATGGGACCAAGGAAGAGGAAGAGTCATGCACTCATGTTTATTAAACATCCAGAGTTGAGTGGATCATTGAGAGTTGATCTAATGATGAGTGAAGCATTAAGAGTTGACATAATGATGAGTGGATCTTTAGGATTTGATCTAGAGTTGAATTGATTATTGAGATTTGATCCAAAGTTGAGTGGATCATTAAGAGTCGATTCAAGGTTGAGTGGAACATCTAGAGTAGTGTGGATAATTAAAAGTGGGGTAATAATTTGAAGTTGGGAAGAATTAACCATCATTTGAGAGTTGAGTTTTAGTTTTTCTTGCAAGATTGATAAAAACCTATTAGGCTAAGCATTGTAATTTTTAAATATTTTTTATTCTTTTTATTGAAGTAAAAGAAAATAAGTTATTTATCTTCTTGGAATTTTTATGCAATTTTTTTCATTATAATCAGCATGAATCTTGGGCGGAGTGATGCTCATAGAGTATAAAAGAGCATATTTTGGGTGTGTAGATAGATTATCAAATGTGAGACATTCTACACCATGACCTTGGGTTGGTTGTGTTGATGTATGGCATCAGTCGAAGTGATA
>MU223680.1:552542-566310 GCA_018584345.1 Thuja plicata | reverse complement strand
AATTTTAGAGAAAATGGAGGGATTAAATAAATAAAATTTATTTAAAAAGAAATATGGAGGAAACATATATTAAAATAAATTTTAATATATTAGGGATAGTATTTAAATTAAATTTAAATACAAGGTGATGAATTTATTTAATAAAATTAAATAAATAGTTGAATATAACAAATATAGTTAATCTATAAGAATTAACTATATTGTTATAGACAATATTAATTAAATTAATATAGAAATGAAAAAGGACAATTTAGGGTGTCTACAGTTAGTAGAGTTTGTTGGCCTCTTGTTAACCATGAAACATGATATGGGCAGGGGTGTGGCATTTTAGAGAGGTTTAATTTATGAACCATTTCACAAGATACAAGATTTTCAGTTGAACCAGAATCTATAATTATATTGCATACCTTTCCATGACACTTGATTTTTGTTCCGAAGAGATTTTTCCTTTGTGGAGGTTCTTGGGTTTGTGGCACTTGAAGGAAGACCTGTCTCATCATCAAGCATACTCCTTCCTCTGGTTCCAAGTCTCTAGCATCAAAATTGTCTTGTTGTTTATCTTCTTGAACAAGTTGTGCTCTCCTCTCACCTTGGTTGTTGTTGTGTCTCTTCTCAGGGCATCTTCCTGCATGATGTCCCATTTGGTTGCAATAGTAACATTTCAATGGTCCATTGTCTCTTCCTAAATTTGTCCTTCCCCTATTGAAGGGCCTCCTTCCTTTATAGATCCCTCTTGAATTAGAGTCACTATTTTCTTTGTCTCCTTGGTCAGGTGTCCTGCTACTGCTGCCACCACTTTGTCCCTTGTTCCAAGAGTTGCCTTTGCCTCTAAAGTTCTTCCCACTATCATTATTATTTCCTTTTCAAAATTATTGTTTTCTCTTCCATTTTTCCTCTACCTTAAGTGCCATTTGATAGCATGTATTGACTGTGGTAGGGCAGTGTAGACTTGACTCTTTTTGATTGGATACTTTCAAGCCATTCATGTATCTTGCTAGCTTTTCTTCCTCATATTTAGCCAAACTGGTCTTCATGCATAGTTTAAAGAAATCCTTGGTGTATGAGCCCACATCCATGTCCTTTTGCTTCAGAATTTGCTTCCTCCTATGGAGTTTCACCCCATAGTCATTAGGTACATATGTTTCTTTGATCAATGCTATCATCCTATTCCATGATTTGATCATGTTCTTCCCATTCTTCACCCCTTTTGTTTGGATGAAGTTCCTCCAAGTTAGGGCTGCTCCCTTTAACTTGGATCTTTCCACCTTTACCCTCTGATTTTTAGGGATGTCTTCACATTCAAAGAATTTTGTTAGAGCCTCTATCCAATCCAAGGCTAAATCTGCATTCATCTTGCCATTAAATACCAACAAATCTATCTTTTCCTCCATGGTTCTCCTTCCCATGGACTTTAAGGCATCTATGAAAGGTCTTTGGACTGTAGGGATGTGTTGAACAAGTTCATCTTCCTCTTCTTCACTTTTCTCTTCATTTTTAGACTCATCTTCTTTTCTCTTGTCAAGTTTCCTCTCAAGTTCTTGAAGCCTCTTGGTCAAGGTCGTGTTCGCAGCCCTTTTCTCTCTCACCATATTTTCTAACTCACTATTTGTGACCCTTGTAGGGATCTCTTCTTCTTCAGGAGAAAACATGGCTCTGATACCACTTGATGCAGTAGTGGCAAGAGGAACCCTTCAAGCAATGAGCAAGTGGTAAGTTCCAAAAACCAACACATAAGAGGACAAGGTTAAATGGTAAACTTCAAAGGTCTTAATCACCCAAAATGGATCCAAGTGCCCAAATACTTATCAAAACTATTTGAAGGACTAGGGGAATGGTTATCACAACCCAAACACCCAAGACAACCTAATCACTAGGCTATGCCAAGTCCAAAGCACCAACAATTGAGAAGTTCCCAAGAGATCTCTTTAACCCAAAAGGTAATCAAACCCCATAAGGAAACTTATAAGACCAAGGGTGCCCTAAAATCAATGTAATATCTTTTTTAGGTCCTATTCCTTTAGTTCCAATGGTTCTTTCATTCAAAAGCAACCCATAACACTAAGGTGCTTCACAACCTAGGCTTTGGCTTGTAGCCTTTTACAGAGGCAAATTTAGACATAAGTCAAAATGTTTCCAAAGGAAGTATTGAATTGATCAAGGATTTTGATACCATTTGAGGTTTTACTAAACATGTCCAAGCACCAAGGATTGAAGGCAAACAGAAGACACTGCTGTCACAAGTTTTAGACCGGGCTAATAGGCCTAATTGGGCTCCAAATGCACTACAAGTGCTCTTTCTCCTAAGACAATACAAAAAATAAATATGCGGACATGTGTGGGTACACAAAAAAATTCAGAATCTAGGGTTTTAGGTCTTGAGGAACCCCCAATCAAAATCTATAGTGACTGTCCTAAGTCACAGATTGGTGCACACATGAGATGTACACCTAGGGTCTTGTGGCAAAGCCACTTCTTTGCATCTCCACACTTTTAACCTACAAAATATGAAATTAAATTGAAAAAGGATGAATTCCACCAAGGGGCATTAATTTCCCATGGTGGAATCGATCCAAACACTCAAGCCCTAGGTGAATCCTGATTTTTAGCCTCGAACCCAGGTAGTCCCACTAAAAACTTGATATCTCACAAACTAGGACAGATTAACACATGAAACCAATTGTAAATGGAAGAAGGTTCAAAGATTCAACTTTTGGTATCATTTTTTCATGCCTCCACAACCATACCTACCTATACCATATCACTATCCTCTGAAATCTGCAGAAAAATGGTTTGTTTTATTCATTCAAAATGCCAAGTTACATATTATGTCTTCCACCCACCTGAAAGGGATATTTGAAGGCTTCCCCCATCAGTTCCAACTGATTTTTAAACAATCTGACCATTGGGGGCTCTAATTACAACTTTTGGCAAAAAGTTGTCAAAGTTGCTAAGCAACTTTGACAACATTTTGAGCAACTTTGCTTCCTAGAAGACCAAACTTGGTCTAGACCTAATTTAATGATCCAACATGGATCTTAAACATCAAAAACATGAAAAATACTAAAATCCTATGATTTTATGCCCTTTGACCACTTTTGACCATAGTTAGCCAGGGGCTTATAGTTGTGCCAATCCTGGAACTAGGCCTTACAACTTGGTCTAGGTGCCTAACTAGACTAAACTAGATATGTGTAGGATTGTTAGAGTCTTTGTTGGTTGATTCTAGAGTAGGTGCTCCTAAACCATAAACACATAAGATGTAACAAGGTGACTTCTCAAATTTCCCTAGGTATCTAATCGTAATGTATTTATGCTTGATTTCCCACATATTTTATTTTCTCTCCCTAAAATTTTCCACATTTCTGAAGACCCAAATATGCTTTCTAATTAACAATGTCACATATAGGTCAAACTAAGTCATCCTTGTGGACAAGGTTGACCCAAGTTATCCTTATCCTCGATAATTGAATTTAAGTGGGCTTGAGGCCCAATATGGAGGTTTTTCTTCGTAATCTTTATTTGTTGTCAGCCTGACAATATTGAATCCTAAAATGAGTATAAAGGACATTAAGGCCTGTCATTTTGAAATCCATTATTATTCATATCCATTATTATCCATAATCCATTATTATCCATATCCATATATACATGCATCTATTACTATCATTATGCAAGTGATTTAAAGATCAAGTGCAATCAAGCTAATTGAGGATTTGGATACAAGATTTGAAGGAAATCATCCAATTAAAGATCGCCAAGTTTCCATCCATTCAATAAAAATAAATATTCTCTCATTGATGCAAATTTCTGTCACATGATGGCCAAATAGAGGAATTCTCAAGAAGAAAAGAAGATACATTCCTCTTCTCCATTTACGATTTCAAGCATACACTCATTCAAGATCTAGGATTGGTAAGTATAGTTCCATGTATTTGTGAAGGCATCCTTAATTCTACAACACATCCCAAACATACATTTCAAGAATCTTCATGGAATTGACTAATTTCAACATCTATCCACGAGGGTTTTCCATGCAAGGTGAATCTGGCATTTATCTTGTTTTATGAAATTTCTATTTCATTTCAAGGTTGATTCCTATACAAGGGCTTGACCAAGGAAAGCCCCTTTCCAAAACCTTTTCCCTTTTTTTTCTTTTGTAATTTTAAAAAAAGGGTCACCTTTTTCTATCATTTATAATGCTAAAATAACAAAAATGTCCTTGACATGAGATCGAAGGAAGAGGAAGAGTCAGGCACTCATGTTTATTAAAAAGATACAAAAAGGGGAAAATGTACCTTTTTAGGGACCCACTTTGGAAAATTGAAAAGACACCATTTAGGAGCTCTCATAGGGAACTTTAAAGGTCGTCTATTAGATATCTATTTCTTTTCTCAATAGCCATGTGTTTTTCATCAAGAGCGTAAGTGGGATTTTCAAGAGGCGCAATAATGCTACAAAAGGGAGGCTTGGGCTAGTTGTTTAATCATCCACAGTTGAGTGGATCATTGAGATTTGATCTAATGATGAGTGGATCATTATGATTTGATCCAGAGTTGAAATGATTATTGATATTTGATCCAAATTTGAGTGGATCATTGAGAATCGATTCAAGGTTGAGTGCAAGATCTATAGTGGTGTGGATAATTCAAAGTGGGTTGATAATTTGAATTTGAGAATAATTATCCATCACTTGAGAGTTGAGTTGTAGTTTTCCATGCAATATTGATAAAACCTATTAGGCTAAGAATTGTAATTTTTAAATATTTTGTCTTCTTTCTATTGAAGTAAAAGAAATTTAGTTATTTGTGTTCTTGCAATTTCTATGCAATTTTATTCATTATAATGTGATGAATCTTGGGTGGAGTAATGCTCATATGATATAAAAGAGAATGTTTTAGGTGTGTTGATAGATTATCGAATGTGACACATTCTACACCATGACCTTGGGTTGGTTGAAATGTGTATTAGAGTGTTTTGGCTGTCCTCCCATAGGGATTTAATCTGGGTAGAAGGTGCACAACATTCCTCCCCTAAAAGGGTTGGTAGAGGAAGTGAGAGGTGCATATTCTATAAATAATTGTTTGGATAGATGATTGAATATGTTTTTTATTCTAAGTTGAAACTATATGATAAGATAAAAAGTGGAAGAATTTGGGTTTGGTTGTGGGAAATCACTTATGATATTTGTTTCTTGCTAAAATAGAAAGAATGTAAATGGATAGAATGAATTAAATGAGGGATATGATCTAATGTTCATGGAATGTAAAAGTAGCAATGGAAAAGAGAAGAGAAGAGGAAAGTATGGGTGTGAGGTATTCCCATTACTTCTCTTACAAAAATGCATTTATATATGAAATTTCTTATATAGGTGAAGAGGGGAGAGAGGAAAAATTACAATGATATACCTTAATGTTGGCATGAAGAAAGAGAGAAAATGTTAAATTTTAGAGTTTGAGAACACGATTAAGGAGGTTGCAATAGAAACAAATTATAACAAACTTTGGGTTCTTTCATTTGATGATTAGTTAAGTAAAGATGAAAATTCCATCTTAGAGGAGATTTGACAAATCAATGGTTTTCTAGAAGCTAAAATTGAGAAGAAGGTTGAAGATATTGAAATAGAGACAAGTCTTTGTAAAGGCTTAAAAATATTGATTTTGGAAAAGGAAGGTGGATATAAACTTGTAGTAGAGGAAGGTGTTGGGATGGATAAATATATGGAAAAGAAGGTAAATGAGTGTATATTTGGGAAGGGATGAAATAAGATAAGAAAGAGGTTGCAATTATCGATAGTCTTGCAATAGATAAGTATAAAATAATAGTTGAGAAATGTCCTTTAGAGGGTATGATGATAATGGAGAGCTTGGAGCATCCAAGTAGAAAGTGGTTGGTTGTAATTAAAATATGATACAAAAGAAGTGCATGTTGAGGTGGTTAGTATAGAGGAGGTTGCAAAATACATGTAGTGGAAGTGTCCACACTTGGATGGGTGAAAACTCAAAAAGATGAAAAGAGAAATTTTAGTGGTAAGATGAGAATCCATGTTTAGTGGAGTAACATTTGGAGGAGGAGATTAGATTATGGTGCATAAAACTCCATATTAAATCAAGGAAAATGAGAGAAAATTATAGTTGTTAGAGAAGGAGGGTGCTTATTTTGGCTAGGTTCTAGAAGAGGACAAAGAAGAACTAGTTGGAGCTACTTGTTATAGTGATGAAGTTTGTTGAAGATTGTTTGCAATATAAAAGGGTGGTTCTAACATCAAACTCCATTTTGTGAGACAAAGATCATAAAATTTTCCTACCTTGGGTGTTTAATGCTAGATCATATCTCAAAAATATCAAGTTATTTTAATTTCTCTTATTTTTAGGTGGTTGAAATAAACATAAGCGTATATAGGTATCCATGTAGCTAGTAAAGTACCGAAGTGGACATAGAAGGTTGAAATTATTTACTATTTGTGTCCTATACTAAATAGAAATTGTAATATTCAAGAACAGAAATGTTTTTCCATCATTTAGAGTGCTAAAATAAATAAAATACTGTTATTGACATGAGAATAACGTAGGCGAAGAGTCATGCACTCATATTTATTTAATCTTATGTAAAAAATGAGAAAATACACATTTTTAGGCACCCGCTTTAGAATTTGTTTTTCTTTTCCTTTTAGGAGCCTTCATGGGGAAGTTGAAAGTTCATCTATTGGATATCTATTTTGTTGATAGCCATATGTTGTTCATCAAGATGGGGAGTGGGATATCCAAGAGGCACAAGAATATTATAAAAGGGAGGTTTAGAACATTTATTTAATCGTCCAAAATTAAGTGGATCATTAAGAGGTTATCTAGAGTTGATTTGATTATTGATAGTTAATTCAATATTTAGTGCATTAATAAGATTTAATCTAGAGTTGATTCAATCATTGAGATTTTATCCATGGTTGAGTGGATCAACTTGAGTGGTGTGGATCATTCAAATTGGAGTGATAATTTTAAGTTGAGAATAATTTTCCTTCATTTGAGAGTTGAGTTGAAGTTTTTCTTGCAATAATGATAAAGACATGAGGCTAAGAATTGGACTTATTCTTATTTGTATTGAAGCAATAAAAATCAATTATTCTTGTTCTTGCAATTTCTATGCAATTTTATTTGTTATGATCTGCATGAATTTTGTGTGGAGAACCCTCATATAGTTTATAATAGCATGTGGTTTGGGTGTGTTAGAGAGTGTTCCATACATGAAAACTACTAGGGGAATAGATGGAAACCTATTGGTAAATGTGAAATTTATCAATAGGCATGATAAATACTCAGGAAACAAGAGGAAAGCTAATTAGAAGTTAGTATATGCAAAGTTTATTAATGGGCTTTTAGTTATCATTTATTTTTTGTCTATTTAAAGTTGGTAATTGGGGGGTGGGGTTAGTAGGGAGTGAATGGTAATCAAAATATGGGTAGTAACTAGTGATATTCCCCTAATTCTATTTTAGGGGAAAACATTTTGAGGTTTATATCTTCATGATTATTACAAAGAATCATACATGGTTCAAAGGAGCCAATCGGGCTATTAGAAATTTAGACATTTTATAGAACTCTTTATGCACTTTAGTTTAATTGTTATTATTACAAGCTAACTAGATAGTTTTTAAGGTAGGTATAAATTTACTTAATCTTGATTTTATTTTCTCTTTGATATTTAGTGTCCAATAAAAATGGAAATAAATACATTTCAGTTATAAATGTTATGTATTTTTTTCTAAATGCAAATACATTTTGCTAAACATTTTAAAGTTGTCTACTAACTTGTCCCCCATTTCCATGTATTTACCCAACTAGGTAATTAGGAATTTTTACAGTAAATTTCAAGTCTAAATTTATATTAGTTGTAGTTACAAATTAATAATACATAATATTAAGAGAAGGGAATAAAGTTGCAGGTTGGTTATCCAATTTAGGATGTGATGGTACCACTCATTTCACATTGCAACCTGCAATTATAATTAAACAGTACAATGAATTGCATATGTTGATTTCACAAGAGTTAGTGGACTGTCAGGGATAATCATTTCTTGGCAACCCAAAATATATTAATTACCGATACATTGAGGGAGGCAATTAAACATCATGGTAGTATACTTCTAGCCACCAAGCTCTGAGCTAAATGACGTCAACAGGATATGGAAAATTACCCAACTTGGTCGCGTGGTGTACTCAACATGACATGTAATCAGAAAGGAGATCGGATAAACATATCAATTACATGGAGTAATGTCCTTTGAACTCTTTGCACGTATATACATGTGCCTTAAAATCATTTCAAATTCTTTGACATTATGACTCCCTCTGTATGTTGCACTATAACAGGCAAGATAATCAGAAACATTTTTCTCATTCCTGCAAGTTTGAGTGTGCTTGATCTTTCATTGCTGGAAAATGTCTATGTCTTTGGAGGCATGTGTAAAGTGTGACTCCTACAATCAATTTCATAAGAATCTGTTGCCTAAAAACTACCGAATTTGGATTGTGCCAAATGTGGATGAAATAGCCCTGCCTCTGCATATAGATGATAGGGCAATGGATGCGATGTTTGCTATCAATTTGCCAACTATTCGAAGATGTATTCGACATGTAATTGGAGAAGAAATTTTATCACCGACAACTCGACACTTTTTGTTTCCATCAAATGTAGTGTCTATTTTTTTCTCGAATGCAATGGATTTACTAGAATTGGTTCTCCTGTTAAAAACATTGGCAAGAAAAGTCATTCTTCTACAATTTTGGAATGAAAACAAAATTGCAAAGGCTATGTAGCAATATGACTTATGGGCTGGACATGCATTAGTTGGTGGGCTATTTCTAAGGTCCCAATTACTTCGAAGGCATGAATTTATGGTTATGTTTGAAGCCCTTCAAAAATTGTTTGAGAATCACAACCCTCCTTTCATGAAATCGGGTCTTCAAACTATGGCAAGGGCTCTGGGGTATCAGCTCAAAGAAAAAGTAAAGCGGACAGTGTTTTCTATTTTAGATATGCTTAGTTTTTCCAACAAGGATTACACTCCAATGAGCTCCGAGAGGGTCGATTCAGTGATATCAATCCGTCAGAACAACATGGTTCAAGGTTTGGTGCATGGTTTACAAGATGGCAATGAGATTGCAGCTCGAGCGACTGAAATTGAAGGAACGGCCGAGCCGGTGGTCGATTCTGCTGGATGGGAACATCCCCATTTGAATGTGCAAAAGATTTCAAGGGAACATAAGGAAAATGCTTGGGATACGATGGATTCAGGACTAGGTAGCATGATAGGGTGGGAGACTTATCCACGCAATCAGATACCTGTTAAGTGGGAGTTTCCAATAGGTTAGATGGCGGCCACACATGATGAGGGTTGTGTCAAAATGGAGGAGTAAAAGTGCATTTAAAAAGTTTTTGAAATTTTGAAATGTGGATCATCTATTGTAAAATCTGAAGATATAGTATTTAACTGCATAAAGTTTATTTGTAACCTAGGGGGATAGAAAATTTTCAATTTGTAAAGCTTGAGTAATCTTTGATTGATATAAATAGTTGTAAATATTGATGTTTGTATGAGCAATGAGGGTGGGTTTTCTTACTGATTCTTTCCCGGTTGAGCTCTTTGAAGCAGTTTCTTTTAAAAATTAATAATATATACAATGGCTCGTCCACTTTTGCCAAAAAATAATAATAATAATACATAATATTATAGTAAAACAGTACAATAAATTTGCACACTAAATATTAAAATTAATTCCATTATTCCAAAAGTATTAAATCTACAAAATATTTTATTTTGAAAAAAAATTATGTTATAATAAATGGTACTAAAAAAAGTAATTAAACTAAAATAGAAGCTTCTTGAAATCTATCCTAAAATGTCAAAACAATGTAATTTAAAACAATTTTAAATTAAATTCTAAAAGAAATTTTCACAGATCACTATTTTATATCATATTTTGTTTGATATATTTGATAGAATGCAATAAATTCTAATTAATTAAATTTTGTTACTAAATTATGTTGAAAAGTGGAACACACTATTGTGCACCCATTATTCTTTAATGCATTATGAAAGAGAATTTATTATTCTTATTTTAAATAGGTGCTAGTATGGTATCATTAAATAATTTGAGATAATGTAAATAAATATCACTTTTATATATAAAGAACAACTCACACTTGAATGAGCTTCCATATACTAATTTAATTACAACATTAAGACGACCTAAAATTCATATTTAAGAATTTATTAAATGCATGAAAATGAGAGCAAAAAGGATAGTCAAAGCTAGCCACCTTTATTCTAAAATAAACTAAAGTTTAACTTTGATGAGTATTTTCAGATATATACACTCAAACTTCCAAGATATAATATGAACAATAATTGTAATGCTCTAAATCTACTCACTAAATATTAAATATTTATAAAAATATGTTAAAATTAAAGGAATAAAATATTGATTATGCATAGAAATACTTTTTTTAATGAAAATCTAAGAATATCGTTTGCATGCTGTCTTTATTTTTATTTTTATTTTATTTTTGATTTTTCATACATTGATTATTTTTTAGAATTAGTTAGTTTTGGATATAATCAATAAGGAGTAATAACAGTTTTATATCTTCCATTGAATATTATTTTTAATAATTCTTTGAAGTGGATGGATCTTGAAAAGTTGTATCACCAAGTGTGTTCATTACATTACTTGTAAGGATATATATAGATACACTTGCACACATAAAAGTATATTAAAACTTGTAAAATGATTAACACATATATGTTTGATGAATATAAAGACACCAATCAAACAAAATAAAAGTAAATTCTTATATTTATTCATAAGACTAGAAGAGAATTATTTTTACAAGTATAAAGAGTAGTTTTTTTTTAGCCTCGTAAATGCTTATTATAAAACATTTTAAAATTTATGAGCTTGTCGACAGTTTGAATTTGTCTCATTTTTTTTTTTTTAAGTTAAGGATTTAGAGATGTCAAAGCCTAAATGGTCAATCATCATAAAAAAATATTTAATTTGAGGCATTAGAATTATGTGCATATTAAAATATATACATGCTATATTTTCATATGGCAAGTGCATTTTAATGAAAATATCATGGTTGACCACTTCATTTGTTGCCTATTTCCAAGTACTTACCACACTAATAAAGATTTTATTTATAAATATAGAACATAAACACGTACCAAACCACATAAGCCATTATATGATTATTTATGAAATCATAGGATTGTTATGATAATAGAGAGGTCGTTTGGAGAATCCAAAGCATTTTTTTTTTAATGTTCAAGCATATTTGATGAATCAACATTTTACAAAAAAAACTTTTAATTGTAATATATATATATATATATATTTGTCTTGTCAAAAAAATTATTTGAAGAGAAATGAAAAATGATAATTTGTAGAAAAAAAAATAATCAAAAGTAGAGGTATATTTGAAGGTAGATGGTTAATTTGTGTTTCATATTTGAGAAGGTATAGCTTGATTTTCTTAAACACATGTATAGTTCAATTCTTTTGTGTAATGATATGGAAATTTTACTTTAATGTCAAGAGAGTTATTAGAAAGTTTATTTTTCTCTACCATCCTATCACACTTTCTCATTACTAGTGGTGCAATCTCTCTATAAGTAAGTCATCATTGTCGATATCCTTTATATTCCAAAGTCTCTCTAATAGTATGTGCATTGTACTATTTGGAAACTCAAGAAGAAATTTATAAATCTTCAGACCCTCTTGATAAACCATTTGAATATCAGTAGAGTAAACATGAGAAGTTTGAAAATTTATAAGTAATCCAAATACAATAAATTACAATCCCAACATACAAATTTCTATTTGGTTAATCATATTTTAAATAATAAATATGCCCTACACATTTACATCAAGGAACTTGGCTAAATCCCCTTGGTTAAGCTATGTCAATTAAAGCCTCCTTCAAAGTAGGTTATTATTTAATCCTTCTGATTTATTTGCAAGGCCGTTTGAGCTTGCAAACATTCATGGAGATTTTGTTGAGCCCCTACCAAACCTTCTAATCAAAAATTGATTTAGTCTTGCATTGTGAAATGGCCCTTTGATACCAAATGACCCTTTGTTTAAATAACTTAATAGAATTATAAAAAGTGTTTTCACTTTTCTAGTAAAAATCTTGTATTTCTAATTTATACACTATGATAACATATAAATTTTGTAATATATGGATTTGAAAGATGTTTAACAATTTTGTCATCTGATAAGATCCAAAATGAATTTCTATCATAATTATATGATACACTTGACACATTTTTATATAGATATAAGAAAACTCCAAACAACCACCAAATATGTCATAGATAACATATAATTAGTCATACTCATCCATTGAACCTCACAATAATTAGAGCACACAGTAACTATTCTTCTGATTTGATGCTAGGAAAAAACTTTAGACACATAATATAAATAGCCTCATATTCAGCACATATGAAATTGGGACTATGATTCATCATATTCATTTCATTTGATAATCAAAACACATATAAACTATACATGTCACACTTGCTAGTGTTAAGGGGATTCAACCTCCTAGATAATTTGATTGTAGAATGTAAAATTATAAAATATGAAGGAGATATTTCTTTACTTGTATGGTATGGTTGTATGAGTGTGGTTAACACATAACTAAACACCTAGTTTGGTTCTTTTGGGACACACACAGACCCTAAAACTAAATGCGCCAGTTTGGTTTTACGAAACACACCATTTCATTCTGATGTTGGCCTAATTCATAGTAGTTTTACCATACTATAGTCACAATCTCACCCTCTAGACTATATCCTGGTTATGCATTAGATATTTTATTTCAAACATTAAATTTCTTATTTTAATTCTAAGAATAGTTAGATATATAATCATTTTCTGTCAATTATACATACTATTCTTTAAAAAATTATTGATGGAGTTGTTAATATAAAATATCATCTTAAGATTGATTTGAGCATAGGAAAAATCTTAAAGCATACTTATTTCAAATATAATATAAGACTTTATATAGTCTTATACATTGCTTGACCTTACATATTATGTAGTCTCATTCATTTACTTGACAAAACCAAATTACCTTACTACTGCTCAATTTTATTTATTATTATTTTATTTATCTATTCAAATATCATAATCCCTGTAATCATCTAAAAATGGTCATCTAGACTATTAGCCCCTTTCTAGAATTATTTGCTAAAATCCTCAATCGCTCATTCTTGATAAAATCCTAGCTTTGTCATTTATTCGATTATTTTTGGGCTAACCATTTTATCCTAAGTCTTTATTTATTTAAAAGGAATTCCCTCCCCTTTTATTAAATAAAAAGACCCCACTTTTCCTCTTATCCTAAGTTGCACAAATAAAGAAATATTCTTATTTTATAAAAAGAAAAAAAGGACCTTTTTGTCTCACATGAGGCTCAAAAGTCAACACTTCACTCTCATTGGAGGAGACTTGTGCACACGGATTGCTTCTCTTTGATGCTCCACCGTTGATTAAATATTTTGCCTCTTAATCTCCATGGTCCATTTTCCCTCATTTCCTATAAAAGAAGAACTCTCTCTTCACTTGCATAAGAATCTTTTGAATACTAACCTTATGCTGTAGGATTATTTGGAGGATTTAGAGCTTTTGAAGACATTCTTACATTTAGCTTCCATTTCTTGCATCTTAGATTAATTTCATTTTCATGCTCTAGAGTAACT
>MU223680.1:521998-547152 GCA_018584345.1 Thuja plicata | reverse complement strand
AAGGTATAATGGCTAGATGATGGCGTACCTCTCTAAATACTTTGATGTAATTATTTATGACTATTTTATCAGTACTTAAGGATTTGGAAATGAATATCTTTTAGTAACATGATTTGATTTTGAGGACCAACCAATGCTCAAAGATACTAACCCTCATTATGATGATACTTCATGCTTTGCAGTGTGCATATATATCATATGTGTCTTCATGATTCGGGACAAAGTCGTAGTTACTCACATAGCTAAGGTCCGCACAATGTATCTATCCCAATCATCTGTCTGTATTGTCTTCATTATATGTATATCTATGCACATGTACTTCTGCTTTGTGATGTAGGCTTGCAGGTACTAGGCATCAACTTCACCTGGCTTCACAGGTCTAAGCGTGCCTCAAAATCCTCAATCGTTGTTGTACGAAGATAGTACCAAGTTCCCGCAAGAATGAACCCACCTTTGTTCTTTTCTTATGATCCTTTGCTCCTGGGTTGGGTACTCTTGAGTTAGTTCTGGATATGTCTTCTTTGGCATGATGGTGATTTTTTTTATCATCTGGATGGTTTTGTTATTTTTCTAGAATTGGTTTTGGATTTATTTTCTTCGGGTCCTTTTGGAGGATTGGTTTATGTGAGTGGTATCATGTTTCTGCTAGTATTTCAACGTTATCCTTTTAGTAGGATAGTTGGTAGAAGTTATTAATATATAGTATACTATTAATATGCCATGTTATAGGAATTATATATTCTTAATTAATGCCTTCTTATGAGTATAATTAAATAGGTATATATACACATAGGCATATGGGTGCGCGCGCGCGCGCACACACACACACACACACACATAAGATGTGAATTAAATAAATAATATTGTTTGATTAATACTAAATTAATTCTCTAATCATGTTTAGCTTGAAAGGAATTCCTTAATGACTAAGGTAAATGAAAGTATATTAGAAATGGTAAATATATGTTTATGCTTTGTATTAAATTTGATTTATCTTTCTAAAAAGGTAATCATACTAACTATCCCTGTGAATGTCCTTTAACTAAGGAATATATTTATATAATATAAATTATTAACCAAAATTACTATTTGTGAAGTCTTGTAAATATCCTTCGGTAAATCTCCTATATTATAGCTTAGGTAATAAGGTAATCCTAGGATAAGTAAATGTGATATTAAGGAAGTTACTTATTGACTTCCTTAAATAAAGGAAATATATTTGTGTAGAATTATTAATAATCCATCTCCGGGAATGAATTTCATTAATAATATTAAGCCTAACTATTAACCAACCTTTGGTTGGATAATTGTATCAGTTGATCTTCCCATTCAACTACTTCCTTAGTATATTTACGGGAAGAGCTGCTGTGAGAAAGGGGACTTGGATGGAAATTTATCTCGAAGGGAGGCTTCATAATTATTTTGGGAGAAGATATTATGATTTAGGGGGTCTATTATTTTTCTGGATGAATTTTTGTCTTGAAGAAGGCTGAGATAGTTGGATCTTTCCTCTCCAATGGCTTTTCAATAGGACTCTAGGTAGGAGTTATCCTGGAAGATGATCCTCCTTATGTGCTTGATTTATTTGATTGTATTAATATCTGTATACTTGCTCCATTATTGAGTTTGCAAAATTTTTATGTTGTTTTACCTTAATTGCATTTGTGAATGAAATAGTCTCAGGAGAATGAATAATTATATCTATGTTTAAAATATATTGTTTTCATAAATCATTCTACTTTCTTCTGTGAGATGTTTTATTTTCATCCTTGTGTTTGAGGGAGTCTAGAATCTTCCTAAGAATATTGCTACCATTTATTACATGTTTTAGAGGTTTTTAGGTACTCCTAGACCTTAGGAAGTTGTAAATTTTCCTTCCTTGTTTACATTCTGGATTTTGTACCTTTCTGATTATTCCCAGATTTTTCTCACTGGTCCTTTTGGACAGACCCGTATACATGCATCCATATATTTTGACTCGAATAATATTTCCTCGATCGCTCCAGTGAGAGGTTGCATAACTGAGCTATCTCCAACATAGCCAAAGCACAGCCCGATCCAACGGTTATAATGGGAGATATGGTCCCCGCATCAGGACTGTAATTTCTGCAACAATCTTTTCTTCATTTCCTCCAGCAAACCACCAAATTCCTTCCATCAATTCTCATTTCTCAATAGTACATGGTCTCTTTCAGGGTTAGGATAGTAAAATAAATTCTTCCTACTATCTAAATGGCCAAATTTGATGTCTTGTAGGTTATATTCATTATAAAATTTCCATTGTATTATAACTGTTACTACATTGAGGATTTCAAGCAGTCTGTGTTTCTTGGGTTCTACACCTAGGGTCTGCACAAGAGAACTTCACTAGCATATCCAATTTAATCCAAAGGTATTAAAATCTCATAATGGACACAAAAAAATTCATGTTTCAACACAAAATGCAACTACACTTAAGGCATTCACTTCCCAAATGATGGGTGCCATTCTAGGCTTCCCACAAATCAGCAAACCATTTTGATTCTTGTTTGCAAGTACTTGAGTGTTTTATGATTTGTCTTATTGCATATCTAGTATGTTTATGTTTTTTTTTTTTTGGGGTAAGGGTAGAAAACCTAAGTATGTTCTATGGTGGTACTTTTTTGACTTCGATTATTTTGTGATGTGGATTCCTTATGATATTTTGATTCTTGTCTAGGTAAAGAACCTAAGTGCACTAGGTGAGTGGCTCCCAGTGAGGGGCCGGGGCCTTAAGTGGCTAGTACCAGGACAACCTACTGATGAGTTTTATAATCAAGTGATAACTTAATAAATGAATTGGGAATGGGAAATTATGGGAATGGAAATTACACACTAAACAAGATTAATTGTTCCTCGCCCATGCCCTTAGTGCAACTAAAGACTAAAAATGGGAGTGGGAGAAGGTACCTATGCGTAGGTACGATCAAATGGTGCTTATCTTTATGAAAGGCATTCGGTTCTGCATGTGCCTACTTGGGGGCCGGGACCAAGAGTGGCTAGTACTAGGACAACCCAAGGGGTGAGGGCTATGTGATGACACACACCTACCTTGTAGCTTAGAGTCTCTACCAATGTGGATCTTGTTTTGAGGTGGTTCTTATGGTCTTCTTGTGTTTTTATTTATCATATGTTTTGGGAAGGGCTATCATCTCCTTAGGAGTATCCTAGTCATACCTCTTGCGTGGAACTTGGTCTCTGCCTCCTAGCATAGGGGAGTGGACTCTTTTTGAATCCACATGGTTGGGTGGTTAAAATTTTATATCGAGGTACTGTTCATGGTCAGATCGATGTTCCTGGTTCTTGTTCCTTCAGATTTGTAGTTTTGAAGACTTCTTATTGTTTATGTAAAGATGAACTTATGTATGTACATTATTGCAGTTGCAAGGTCCTTTAAGGAGATAATTGTGGCTTAAGATATGATGTTTATCAATTTAATTTCAAAGCAATGTATAAGGATACAGGTAGGTCTAGGTGAAAGAAAAGGGAAAGGATTATATTTTATCAATATGAAAAGATATTTGTTTAAGTTATTGATTCTTGCATTTCCTCTGACATTATGGTATTCAAGGAAGGGTTTTAGAATTAGTATGTAATGATATATTCGTGAATGAACGCATTGTGTTTTGATGTAAGGTTCATACAAAAATTAATGTGAAATGATAAATCAATGGATTAAGATAGCTATAGAAATCAATAGTGGGTTATGATTACTATGTATCTCAAATGTGTATGGAACAATGAAATACTTAGGGTATTTCATACCTATCGAATGTTAGTCTCTTACTGGAATGCTTAAATGAAAAGTGATATAGAAATAATGGATGAAAGAATAATATATGTCTTAAAGTTTATTTAAAGATGTCTAACATAGATGCATGCTAAAGTGTTAGGAATGATGATAAGATTATCTCTAGAACTTAAATTCAAAAGTAAAGGAATGAACAAGTGTTTTTAACAATTCAGTTAATGCCTTAATGGATGACTCATAATATATATAAGAGAAAGAATTAGATTGTGTTTCTTGAATAATAGTGTTGGGGAACCTACGAGGACTCTAGTTAGTTTGTAACACTTTATATAAAAAAAAAAATGTATTCACATCTCTAAGTGATAGTTGGTTTTCCTCATGGGTTCCCTAGTAGGGCATGACATAAAGTCCCAAGGTGTGTGTGTACATAGGATTTTTTAATTTTTGTCTTTGGTTTGGTCCAAGAAGGTCCTAAGTAGTATGTTTTGCAATAGGTGACTACGCAAGTCAAAGTTTGTCAAACAAAGACCAAAACCCAAAAATGGTGGGACAGGTGTGATTTTTTTGTTTTTGAGTGGTTTGGGGTCCAATAGAGTGATTTTGTATCAAGTTGAGAAAGTTAGAGTAGTTGTAAGGAAAAATTGCAAAAGTTGCAAAAGTTGTCATGACAACATTTCCTAGAATGTTGCATTTGGAAATAAATGTGTCCAAATCTCAACTTTAGGGTCTGAACATGTGGGGATGAACTATATAAGGATACACAAACCCTAATTGAAGGTTCAATTGTTATATTTTACAGACTAACTTAGTTGAAGCACTGTTTTGGTGATACAAAGACTAGTTTTGACCATCATCCAAACCCTAATGGGTTGAATGGTCCACTATGATACATTGAAGTTTTAGTTCTTGTTATGTGGTTAAGCTTTGTGGAATCAATTTGAAATTTTTGTACATTTCTTTGGCATTTTGTATATTCTTTAGTTTCTTCTGGTTTGCTGTCGAAGACAGTGTTAATCATGTAAATATGGCTCCTTCTTTAGTTCCCATGGTTGAATCTCAATGGCCACTTGGAATCAAGAAGGGAACTCTGTATATATTGTAAATATTTCTTTAGGGTTCATTTTATGCAAGGAAGCTATTATTGCAAGTAGGCCCTAGGGGAGTACAAAGGTATCTGGCTAGGAGTTTGCATAGTTGCAGAGGCAAGAAGCCTTGTTTAATGGATTGTTTTGTGCCAATCTAGAGTTGAAGAGTGTAGGGGCATGTGACATGGTCATGTGTATGGAAGGGGAATTGTAGAGGATTCCATCAAAGCACATGATGAGAGAAAATAAGATAGATTGGTCTACATGCCATAGAAACCCTTAAAATAGGGGTTTGCTGAAAGTCCTATGTACAGACACTTTCGAGACCTAAGACGTAGGAAATCTTGAAGCCTATGAGGTCCTTAGAAAGAATACATAGTCATCATGGTGGTTTGTTAAGGTGGATTAGAAGGTATTCCAAGATTACAAGTTTTAGGAGGCCTAATTGGGCTAAAAAGGCTACAAGGCCTAGAAACGAGGAAAGTATGAACTCGATGGGAAAACTATGAAAGATACTATCAGAGTGGAGAAAAATTGATGGAAGGTGAAGGGGAAATAGTATGAACACCTATTTCTATTGCCAAGAATAGTTTGGGAGCATAGTCTCTTGATTTAACCTATGGATGCAAAGTAGAGTTGTGAGGGATTGAAGAGTTTTTGTAGTTGTTGGAGTGATCTAGTTGGAGTAGAGGAGCCATAGGAGTTTCCTCTGGTTAGGGTAGAGATAAGTACCCTAATAAGTTCATAGGAAAGGCCTTGAGTAGATCAAGAAATCTCTTGTGAGTTAGATCTCCCCATCAAAGTGGTATTAGAGCCATTGGAAGGCTTTGGAAGTGAATGTGCATGCTAGAGGGAAGTGAATCAATTGGTGAAAGCACCATGGTGATAAATAGAGAGTTGGAAAGAGATTTTTTAGAATAGGAAGAGAAGAATAGGCTCCTATAAGAAGCTATGGCGGACATGAAACACAAATTGGGAGAAGTTGCAGAGACTCCAAGTAAGGTGAAAGAACATTTAGAAGAGGATAAAGATAAAGGAAAGACTAAGATTGAAGAGAATGTAGAACTAGAACCAGACCCTCCACTATTGGAAAGTTGAATTTACTATGATTATATGACTAGCTTTGTGTTTTCATTATGGAAACAAAGTCATATGGAGTTTTGGCAGTCAGCTCATAAACTTTGAAGATCAAAATTTGGCTAAGTATAGAAGACAGAATAGACAGAGATATACCATTGATCATAGCACCAGCGCATGTGTGTACGATCGAGTTATGATATGTGCCTTTGGACATAAGATTTTTGATATGTTTTTATGCTTATTCTAAATACACATGTTCAGATATGACAATACGAAGAAGTTACAACAAGTCTAAGTGCCTCTAGCAGTTCAGAGAACAAAGCATGGAGCCAACTATAGTTTTTGATTAGCGTGTAATAAAATGTTTTGTAATGGATATACGCCTTTTGTAATCATGTAATTATAATTCATGTACAAACTCTTGAGATAATTAATTTGGAAGCATTGTGTATGTTGTTTTGAGGCTGACTTAGTCTTAGTTTCGGTCACGTCTATTAAGGCATGTATATATATATATATATATATATATATATATACTTGACATGCAATTTTGTAAGATGTAGATGATGAATGCAGAAAAGAGTAGAAGATATATACAGAAGAGTAGTATGTATTCAATCAGTATGATATAAACCTCTATAAGAGGTTAGAGCACCAACTCACAAATGGAACCAATCAGACAGTAGTGTCATAGAAGCAGTTCACTTTTCATATATTGTGAGTATCTATTTCCAGGAGGTTGTAGCCTTCCTCTTATTGAGCAGTGAGCTCTGGAAGTGTGTCATCAACCTTTAATAGGGTTTGTAAAGACTCCTAACAGAGTCATTGTACTCAACATTATAATGAATGCTCCTAACAGGGAATAGGAACTCTAACAAGTTCATAAGACTAGTGCAATATTTTGTGGGTACTAATTCCCATAGGGGTTTTCCTCTGGCCGAGGTTTCCCCATAAACATATCTTGTGTTATGTGCTATGGTTTATATGCTTTCTTATCAATTATGTTATCTATATTTTTCGGCTAACTTTTAAGTAGCTGAAAAATTATAAATTTTTGAACACTGATTCACCCCCCCCCCCTCTCAGTGTTCCCATTCCTAACATCCACTACCTAAGGAACCTTTTCTCAAAGCCCTTAAAGCACTAAGTGGAAACGAACTAGAAGGTATCCATGTGTTCTCTAGCCAAATAGATGTAGAATTGGTGATGGAATGGGTTGAAGGCATGGAGAATCAATTTTAATGTGATGGGATTATAGAGGGACAAAAGGTGAAGATACATAAATCAAGACTAAGAGGACAAGCACTAACTTGGTGGAAGTTCTTGCAAGAAGAAAGAGAGAGAGAAGGGAAGAAGCCAATAGTCAATTGGAAGGCTATGGTGGCTAAGGTAAAATTAAATTACCTACCAAAGGATCATGACATCCAAATGCATAAAAAGAGATAGAATCTCACACAAAAGGACTTAGATATGGCTTCTTAAACAAAAGAGTTTCAAAAATTATGCCTTATGTCCAGAGTGCAAGAGATAGAAAACATCATATTATCTAGGTATCTCAATGGAACTAGGTGAAACATTCAAGAGGAACTAACCCTCTTTACACTAACTACTATTCATGGTTGTTTTCAAATGGCCCTTAAGGTGGAAGAAAAACTTAGAAAGAAGCAAGATTCAATCTCTAGGGGTAGAGGAAGACGTATAGACTCTAGAGGAGGACATAGAGAAGGTTATAGTGGAAAAAGGAATGACACCATAGGTCAAGGAGAATCCAAGATCATTGTGAAAACAAATCAGTCAAACAATATAGGAGGTTATGGCAGAGCAAGGAGTTATCACAATGGTGGAAGAGGAAGATATGGTGGTTTTGGAAGAAGTTCATATGTTGCTTCAATGAAATGTTATAACTATGGATAATTGGGTCATCCTACCTATAGGTGTCTTGATAAGCCATCATCTTCATAGGGAGAAAATAAAATCGCATATGTACAAGAAGCAGACAATACTAAACATTTTGTGGTAATTTTTGATTTAGAGAAAGGAGAAAGCTTAATGCTTAGGAGAATCTTGATCAAAGAACCTAACAAGGATGAACACAAACAAAAGAGAGCAATCTTTAGGGTGAAGTGTAAGATACTTGACAAGGTGTGTATTTTCATCATAGAATAAGGGTCAACAAATAATGTGATCTCAGAGGAGGCAGTGCAAAAGTTGAAATTGGACAAGATACCCCATGCTAACCCCTATAAAGTAACTTGGTTGAACAACGGGCAAACAAATACTGGTAAATGAGAAATTATGGGTTGATTTTACCATAGGGAAGTATCAAGACAAGATACTTTGTGATTTTCTACCATGGCATTATAACAGATAAACTGTCCACCATGGCAAGGAGAATAAGTACTCATTCAAAAAGAATGGAGTTACTAATAAGATACAGTCCTTGATAGAGGAGGATACAATGGAGAGGAAGGGAACCAATACACTCCTAATGGGTGGAAAAGAATTCCTAAAAGACATGAAGGAGGAAGTAGGAATTGGCTATGTTATCTTGGTGAAACGAAAGGAGGAAGAGACACCTAAACAAACACATATGCCTGCAGAAGTCAAGCAATTGTTAAATCAATTCAAGGATATCATATGTGATGGGACACCAGCCACATTAACTACAAAAAGAGAAATTAGTCATCACATTGATTTTGTGCTAGGGGCATCATTGCCTAACAAAGCTTCTTACAAGATGACACTAGAATAAAACATGGAGATTGCAAGGGAAGTCCAAGAAATTTTTGACCAAGGGCTAATTAGAAAGGGCATCTGCCCATGTACTGTTCCAGTGCTTTTAGCACCCAAAAAGGGAAGTAATTGGAGGATGTGTACTAATTATAGGGCAATAAATATGATAACAATTAGGTACAAATTTCCTATTCCTAGAATAGAGGACTTGATGGATTATCTTGGGGGTGCTAAGTACTTTTCAAAAATAGAACTTAAGAGTGGATATTATCAAATTAGGATGAAAGAAGGGGATGTGTGGAAGTCTTATTTTAAAACCATAGAGGGACCTATGAGTGGTTAGTAATGCCATTGGGGCTTACAAATGAACCTAGTACATTTATGAATATCACGAACAAAGTCTTGAAGGATTACATAGGTGTATTTGTTGTAGTCTACCTAGATGATATCTTCATTTTTTAGTAAAACCAAAGAAGAGAATATGAGACACCTAGAGATTGTGTTGAGGAAAATCCAAGAAGAAAAGTTAACCATTAACCTTGAGAAAAATGAGTTCATGAAACAAGAACTTGTCTATTTAGGGTTTGTAGTTTCCCAAGGTAATCTAAAAATGGATAAAGGAAATTTTGAAGCCATCCTAAGTTAGCCTACTCCAAAAATAGGGACAGAAGTGAAAGTATACTTTTCAAACATACATTATAGTATATATACTTACACATCAGGAATATAAAGAGGAGACAGGTAGATATAGAACAGTATCATTACACGTCAAAAATAGTACAATAAGAGATTTTGTTTCAGTCAGGGAAATGAGTGTGTAATAACCTCAAATTCTAAATGTGCACAATATGGATGATTAAATTTGTGCAATGTGGATGATTGTATGTAATAACTAGAGTAAGAGCTATAGACATAGCATCCACTTTGTTCTTAAGTTGATTGAACTATTTCACTAGTATATTGAAGGTTTATAAGTACATTTAGTAGTGGTATCAGAAGCATGGGTAGAATGGATGATGTCTAAATAAAGTGAGATATAAGAGAGGGTGGAATGGTAGAAGAGGAGAGAAGAACATAATAAATGTAGATGGTCACAATTTAATAACATCACAAATCAAACACATAATACACATACACAAAATAATTATTTCACTAGTTTCAACCTAACACATACCTTTCCTAAACCTTCTTCAACTCCCTTAAACTTAATTATTTTCTACTAATTTATATGGTAAATTGTAGATACAATTTCCTATTGTATCAAAATTATCTAGGAATATGTAGCTACATTATGCATAAATTTCTACCAAAGTAGCTGCAACTACCTCTATGATAAATCATCTACCCTTATTCCTGATGAATGTCTATACCCTATTCCAAATCCCCCATTTAGCATAGGCTAGGAGGATGGTGACAAAGGTTTTAGTGTGTGGCTTCACACCAGCCGATTGCATTTGGTTGCAAGTTTCTAAAGCCTTTGCATAAAATGATTAGGGTGTTCCATGGGAACACATTTCTTTGAGGCATTTTGTCAAATAGTTCATGTGTCTTGTCTATGCTCCCAAATTTTGCACATTTTATGATCATCATATTCTATCAAACAGTTCTCATTCCATGTTTATGCTTACACTTTTTTGCATGCACATCTGCAGGGCAGTTGTAACTACAACATCTCACAAATTTCTTGTTTTGATTACCATATAATAGATGTCCATACATTGTTCTAAAGCTCCCATTTTGGCACAAGCTGGGAGGATGTTGCATATTCTGACCTTACACCTACGCATTTGGTCTAATGTTTCTTAATTCTTTTCAGTAAATGCATTTTGTGCATATCCTCCAATCATATGTCTATGCATATCTTGCAATCATAGCATTCTACGAGAGCACTTTTATTTCAATCCCCACATGAAACTATAGGAACTTCCTTCCCACTCTCAATTTCATACAAAACCCACTCCAAAATCCCCTGCTACCCTTCACTACTCTGCTCATATTTCTGGCTACTCAAATAATTAGTACTAAGACTAGTTTCAGTGACACAGTGATTTCACAAAAATAGAAAACTTAGAATGGTAGTTGGTACCAAGAAAAAGTGTATGTGAATTCACCTTTTTAACATAGTGCATAGCGAAGAAATGGTTCCTGTAAACCTCTCTTAAAAAGAACACAGCTAAATGACTCTACAAATAAAAAAGACTCCATGGAAAGAAAGCCTAAAATTTACAACATTATTACCATACAACCTGAAAAACACTTTGAAATGAAGATCTCATTACACAATTGAAAATCAAAAAGAATGAAGACAATAACACAGAGCAAAGCGAAGAAACACTTTCCATAAAATTTCTCTTCCAAAGCACTCTTTAAAACATGAAAGAATATATAAGATCAATTTCTAGAAAATAATAATAATTGCATTATTTTTTGGGATGCCTTATTGGAGGTACAGGTATAGACCATCACATACATCTCGGCTGATATAGTGGACAAGTTATTTGTGGAGGAGGCCCCATGTTTTAGGGGTTAAATTTCAATCAGTTTGAGCATGATTCAGAGGATGATAATACATTTGAGTTGTTTGAGGGCAATGAGACTGAAACCTTGCAATGATCATCGCCCCTAAATCCAAGTCACGCCATACAACCTAAAAAGCTCTTGAAACTAAAGATCTCATGATAGATTTCATTTTAGCCGATATTCATTAATGAAAAGAATGAAGATAATAGCACAGTACGGGGCACAGAAAAGGTTCCTGTTAACTTCTCTTGAAAAAAACTGCTAAGCAACTCTACAAAAAAATACTCCATGGAAAGATAGCAGCCTGAAATTTATGCCATTATTAACAGTAATAAATTTAAAATCTTGTTCACAGGATACACCATATAACCTTAAAAAACACTTTGCACTACCAACACAAAACTAACCACAATATTGCGCAAAGGCTCCTCGTCAAAGCTGGTTTGAGAGCAAGGGAGTACAAAGAATCTCGAGAGAAAGTCTAGTTTGAGATTGACTGCCTCACATTTCTTTTGTAACACGTATTAGGAAAATTCATAAACAAAAAGAACTGCTTGGGTTAGAGTCTATAGACAACGAAATTTTTCATTACGTCAGCAACGGTTTCGAAAAGGAAGGATGGCAGGCCAAGAAGCTCCCAAATGGAAACACCTATGATGTAATAATAAATTAAATGGCCTAACTTTGAATAAATGACATAGAGATTGAAATGACATCAAATTAGTGAGCATAAATATCTTATAATAATAAATATCTATGTAGGGTGATATTTTTTATTTCTTTTTTGCATACAAAAAAGAAAAAAATAATTTTGTGCACTTTGAGCAAAAATGGATGCCACCATTTCGCTCAAAAGGCCTGGGAGAGTTGAAAATCATATAAAGTTTGTTGTTTTTGGTCACAGTGACCCCTGAGAAAAATTTTCTCACTCCCAGGTTGTACGACATGCAAATTGAGGTAGATGGGTCAGACAACAAAAAGGGTCATGCCTTATGTGCATCTGCTATAGCTCCCTCTTCTAGGTGGTTGTTGGATTTTGGTGCTTCACATCATATGGCATCTTCTCAAAGTTCCTTCTCATCTTTTGTGGCCTCTCCTACCCCACACATCTTGATGGGGAATGACACTATTATGCCTATGTGTGGTCAGGGTTCTATTGACATTGATGGTGGTATATTCCATGATGTACTATGTGCTACATCCTTGTCATCAAACCTTCTTTCCATTTATTATATTACTCACAGTGGGACAGAGAAGACAGTTGAGTTCACTATAGATTTTGTACACATCTGAGATAGTGCGACTGGCCACATTGTTGCTACAGGTATAGTTGATCATGCCACCCGCCTATACTCCTTCTACCATTTTGGTCCACCATCTCCTGTGTCAGAGAATATCTCTCCTACTTCACAAGTGCCTAGTGAGAAGAAGTTGGGTCACCTAAACTTCTGTATTGCTCCTGAGATTAGTGTTGTGGCTTCTCCACCTCCTCCTCCTATTGAGTTTGCTTTTGTTCAGCATGATTCTTCTTCAACAGTCCCTATTATGGTCACTCCCTGCATCGAGCCTTCCCCTCTAGTTTTTGAGGGAATATTTGAGGACATTCATCTCCTCCCAGCTAACAGATTCAGCCAATCTATTGACCCACCTTCATTGGTGATTCAATTCTAGGAGTCTCATTCATTCTCCTTTGAGCACCAGCTCGGCCTTCCGATTTCACCTCTCATTCAGGGGTTTCCTTGTTACTTTGTACCTCTATTAATTTCACATTGGAGTTCCATTGGTTCAATAATTCCTATAGGGGTTCCATCATTCTGGAGGGGCTTTAGTGTCGCATCCCTCTCTCATGGGGGTTTTGATTATACTTATGGTTTTGAGAGAGTCTCTTGAGCCATTCTTTTCTACTTTTTCTTCTATCTCTTCTTGGAGTAGGGTTTTTCCCATGTGGTTTTCTCTATTTCTCCACTTTATAGAGATTTGGTTGTGCTTGGGTGCCTGATCAGGCCTTGTCTCTGGGACCCTCTTTTCCTTCTTTCATAGTTGTGCTAGGTTAGCTTACCTCTTGAGCTTCTCTTAAGGGGGGTGTTAGAGTAATCATCTATTTACACTTATTAATTAGATCACTTTGATTTAATTAATTAAGTTGTTTATTACTCTAGTTTACTTAAGCTATCTCTTAGGTGCATTATAATTAATATTTATATTAATTATTAATGTGCAACCTGGCTTTTCTAGTTTGAGGGTTGCGTTCACCTTTATAGGTTGAACTGTGTAGTTTCTTTTTCATTAATTCAAATTATAATTTCGCTCTCACTTTCTAAGCAACTTTTGAGTTCTTCTCTTTCCCTCTTTCTGCTTCTCTTCTGTAATAGGTTCTTACATGCAGGTGTTCTTTGAGTTTTGTGGATTTGTCTCTCAAATCCTACATGGTATCAGAGCCATTCTGCGGCCCTCTGTTCATGTTTTGTTGAAGTGTTTCAGAAGCAGGAGGTTTTCAAGTTTTTAGAGTTTTTATGTGGATCTAGAGGTGGGCTTTGTTTCTGGTCACTTTGGGCTCAAACATACATCATCATTGAGCTCAGAGAACCTAAAAACCTATAATCCATATAAAATTTATCCATTTTGGACAACGTTGGTTCTGAGGCAAAAAAAAGTTTGGTTTCCAAGGTCCTACAGGCACGAAAACTGAGAAAAAATTAAAAAAAAATCTTTTTTTAGGTTTTTTCTTGCGTTAAAAAACTTAGCAAGTGCTTATGGTGAAGGCGCCACTGCCACTCCACCACCACTCCACCGCGGCTAGCACCACCGACTGCCAGCTGTCAGCCCTGCTCCACTACTGCTCGCCCCCCACCGGCCCAGCTCCGCTGGTCCGCTCCGATGCCCTACGGGCTTCTCTTTAGCCAGCATAGTCATGTTGGTGACCAAGGGCTCTTCCCTTCATCCCCCTACATGCCATACACCCAGGGGATAGGAATTTTTAAGCCCCAGGGACTAAAAAAAATTTTGGAGCCTTTTTTCCCTTTGATTGTATTTTTTGCTCTATCTGGAGCAAACGGAGGCCTTTTTCTGACTTCTTTATATCACTAGAAAGCTCTTTCTGATATTTTTTCTATGGTGGAGGTTGGGGTTTTGGGTTCTATAGTTTTGATAGTTTTTTTTGTGTTAAAGTCCAATTTTTTTTTGCCTTCTGGGAGCCATATCTAGCTCATCCAGACTCTTTTTTCAGCAAACTAGATATCATCAAAAAACTGGTTTAGTGAGTTTTTCAGTGGTAGGGGTCTTTTATCCAAATTATACTCCAGGTTCTTTCTCCTTCAAGTTTTTCACTTTCACACTCTGACAGATTACTTGGGTTCTACAGGTCCTAGGATCTCTACTTCTATTCCTCTGGCTCACTCTTCTTTCTGACTTTCTGAGCATTGTATAATTCTCTTTTGTAGCATTCCTTTTTCTTTAAACACACTAAGATAAATTTCCTACTTTTGCATATCTATGATTTTGAGCACCTTATGTTTATTTGTACTCGCACTTAGTTATAAAGTGCCATGGGGGGGTTATGATGTTTTTCCTTATGTGCTCATCCACCTTTTGTCAAGTGAGTGTCCCTTCCATGACATTTGCCCCATGATGTGTGTCTAGAAGATCATTGCTTCTACTTTGACACCTCCCTTTATCTTGTGCTTGTACCTTCTTTTGCACTATGGGTATTCCTGAGTCTTCTTCTTGTGGTTGTTTTTGGCATTGCATTTCAGTGTTCCTGTCACACCTCTCCCTGTTCAGCATTATAGGGGGGAGGGTTCACCTATTGGTTCTATTGCTTCCTTGATTTGATTGAGTGATCTATGTATCCATTTTTTGTTCCTATGTACTAGGGGGATGCAGTGGCTAGGCACCTATGTATTTTGGTGAGATGGATCATCTACTATATAGACACTCCTTCATTCCTACTTTTGGAGGTCACCTCTTCAATTGATCAGCTCTTTAGACTTTGTCTTCTCTACCTGGTCATGCACTATTTCAGTGGGGGTTCCAGTAGTTACTTCTAACAGTGTTTGTAGCTTCATGCTTCAGAGATGCTATACATGCTCTTTCTTGTTCCTTTATTTGGGATATTCCCTAGATTGGATGTTTTGTTTCCTTCATCTAGTTTATCTCTTTTTGGGGTAGCATTTTTCCCACTTGGTTTTCTCTATTTCCCCACTTTACAGATATTTCTTGTACTTGGGTACCTGATCAGGCCTTTGTTGTTAGGACCCATCTTTCTTACTTTTTGTAGTAGTCTCCTAGGTTTTAGCTTCTCCCTAAGCTTATCTTAAGGGGGGGTGTTAGAGTAATAGGCTTTTTGGGTTATTAATTAAATCATTTTGATCTAATTACTAACTCAACTATTCACTCTAGTTGCTTAAGCCAACCTTAGGGTTTCCCTTTTAGGGGTTTGTGATTCCTTTTTAAGGAATCACCTCTTTGCATTTGATAATGGAGATATTGTTCATCATTATAGATTATTCTTTTGAATGTGAACATGATGCCTCTTATCTTTTGGCCTCCATAGTTTTTTCTCTCTTTCTGTTCTTTTGCTTCTTCCATGTGACAAGGTTATGCATGTAGGTGTTCTTGGGAGATTAGGATTTCACCTAATCTAAAAAATATAATAATAAAAAATTAAATTATAATCGAAAGAAGAAATATTACATTTAATTTAGTTGATATTTGATGGATGCAGAATATTATAAGAGTATACTTATATATAGATAAAAGAGAAATTCGTATTTCTAACTTATTTCATGCTTACCTTAATATATAAGTGCACACATTAAAAAAATCTTCCTTCTATCTTAATTAATGATTATGTTTATACAGAGATGCAATATTAAATTGAAAAAGAATATATAAAAGTAAAGTGTATGTATGATACTTTATTTTTGTCCTCCATCCAAATTAATTTTTAGATTCATATTGAAGAAACAAGTTTTAAATTCAAATAAATAAATGGGCAATGTATTTGAAAAAAGTAAAGTATAATGAATTTTAAAAGTTCCCTTCAAATGAAAAAAGTTAATTCTAACATAAAATTAGAAATTGATTAAAATATGATAATTTCCATTTTTATTTACATTTTTCATTAATTAAAATGTTAATATAGAATTTTAAATTATAATTTTATTATAAAATTCTAGTTTACATAGAGAGCAATGGGAGAGGCTTTGAGTGGGAGAGAACTTTCAAATTTCAAATGTTTCCCAGCCAGGCATGGTGGTCTGGTTGTAGATTCTAGTTTTGGTGCAGGTTTAGAGAATGTCAGAGTGGAAATGGTTTATCCTTTGACTATTTGTCCAGTCCCTGTTTTGGGTCTGGCGTTGCAAGTGTCACATCTTGCTTTGTGTGGTAAGTAGAATCTTCCCCCTTGCCATGTTGTCATGGCTTTCTCCTCACCCCTTTTGGGGGTACCTGTGATTCCTTTGAAGGAAGTGTTGTCATGACCTTTGATTCTAGGCCCATTGACTTCTAGTGAGAATGTCTTAGGGAATGGGCCTAGCCCTTCTCTGGTGGAGAATAAGGAAGAAATAGATCTTTCCATGGACCCACTAGTGGGGACCCAAGAAGAGACAAGCACTGATGGTGTTGAGGTCAACCCCCCACTACTAAAAATTGGTCAGAAATTATGGGTGCAAAATCGGCAGGAAAGCCATCTTCTCCTACTGTGACTGTTAAGGCAGGTCTCCTAGCTGGTGAAGTTGCTATTTTTTTTCAAGATACTCTAGTGGATCACTCTATTTCTTCTATGGAGCTCACTCTAGTTGGTACGTTTCTGGGCCCTCGACCCAATATTTAATTGGTTAGATCTTTTGTTAAGAAAAGATGGATTTTGAAGGGTCAGGTGGACATTGCCGCTTTACCCAAAGGTTTTTTGTCCTTTACCTTCTCTAATAAAGAAGATATGGATTATGTTCTATGTGAGGGTCATTGGATCTTTTTTAGAATGGTTGTAGCCATCCAAAAATGGGCTCCAAACTGAGATTATTCAAAAAAATTCTTCAAGGCCACCCCGGTTTGGGTTAGGTTTCCTGGATTGCCTCTCAAATTTTAGAACAAGGAAGTCTTCAAGTGGTTCCACCTTTGGAGGGGAGCTTCCTACGATTGATACTATGATGAAAGCCATGTCCCGTCTATTTTTTGCTAGGATTTGTGTCAATATTTTACAGTTTGACAACCTTCCTATTAGGGTTTTTTTTTGCAGGGCCTCTAAAGATTCTTGAATACATAAATAAATCTATGACTCCCAATGCCTTTGATACTCTGACTCAAGAAAGAGAAAAAAATAATTGATGAGGTATTTTGATAATACTGGGGATACCTATTATCACCTCCTTCTTTTTTGAGATCCACAGACTCAGGCAGGTCTTACCTATGACTGATTACTGACTTGACAGTATCCTTAGAGTGGATTTTAGTTATGTGCTGAATGCTCTATTTTTATATGGACATGTATATAAAAATATAGATAACTATGACTATTCTGAGAAAAAGCTTGACAATCCAAATCAATATCTTAGTGACAGCAGACAGTAGCATAATAGGGAAATTTATCTTTCCTTCCTTTGGCAATTCTTGTGAATCTAGGAGGAATAACCTATTGATTTACTCTTTAAGAAATCAACAAACTTCAACTGTAATCTCATATGAGTACAATTGATTGTACACAAATATTCTAAAATTAATTGGTTTAAATGATACTGAATATTTGGATGATGATAGATTACCAAACCAATCCCTAGACCAATGCCTATCCTTGGGCTTATAGAGTTAATAAATAAAAATCCACAGAAAAATAAAATAAAATACTATAAGCTTCCTTACAACCTACATGCAACTCAGATAAAATGCCTTACAAACTACCCTGTCACCTCTACAATATTGTATCAAATCCTTAAATATTGTTATGCTCCCTGAAACCACTCACAAAACTTAGTTCTTTCCTTGAATGAAACTTGCAAGCAATTAGATAGCTACCTTGTAACCAATATGCTTAAAAATGCCTTACAAATTTAAACATAAAAGAGCATACACAACAAGTAAAGAGGCAACAATAAAATAGAGTAAATTTGCAATATATTTTATTCATATGTTTCTGCTTCAATACATAAAAAGCTTAAAAAGCTTGAAGACACAGACACAAATCTAGAATGTCTGATTTTCAATATATTTCATCCTCTTGATCTTTTACAATTTTGATCTATTTATAGGTCCTTAACCATCTTGGAATCCTTAACATTAGGATGAAACAAGATTCAGATGGTTTAAGGAACCTAACCCTAAAAGTACAGAAAAGACAAAGAAAGAGAATGTAGAAGCGGTGAAGAGACAAAAATTGGGGATAAGATCTAATATTCTATCTTGTACCAGAATCTAGCACCTTTGTCTGATAGTGTTTATGATAGTATTTGATATTCATATTTAGATCAATTGACCACCATTATAGGATAACTTACACTTGTCTTTAGTAATAACTAACCTCCCTGTGCTCAATGATCAGGTGCCAAGTGTTCCCCTTTATTCTTCATCTAGGATTTCCTCTTCTACAACCACAGGATTCTTCTTCTTTGGCTTGGTCATCAAGTCCCATGCTATCACTTCATCTTTTGTAGGCCATTTAAAACTCTGTGTGCTCTGTATTTGTACCTTCTATCTTTCCCATGTGACATCTGCGATGCTTTTAACATCCATTAAGAACTTATTCATGTCAGTCTCTACCTTGAAGGCTTCATCCAAAATCTTATTAAAACCTTCCAAATACAAATCAGATCCTGAAATAAATGCCTCATTGCTTAGCATTCTACTATCAAATTCACTCCTCCAAGCCTCCAAGGTCTTAACTTGATCATCTTTTCCTTTTAATGGAGGAACAAATCTATTAAACTTCAAAGAAAACAAGCTTAACTTAGCCTCTATCTATTTTAGCTTACCTTTAAAGAAAGATAAGGCTATATTAACCTTTTTAATCTCATCCTCCACTTCTGTCACAATCTCAGGTAAATGTGATCTAAGTGGCTGCAAAGTGGCAAGCTTTTCAAATGTTTCGGCCCTAGGAGACCAATTAACAAAATAAGGGTTCAAAATGGTGATGTACCCTGTCACTTCTCTATGCAAGGTGGGCAATTTATTGTAAGCACTTAGGATGACATCTAATTTGTCCTTGAGTATATCAATCCTATACTGAAGAATGCATTTTAATGCATTTAGGGCTACCTCATTATTCTTTTTTCCCATATCTTCTATCTCAACCACTTCCTCTAATGTTGCTTTCTCCTCTATCTGTAAAGGTTGTTCTGAAGGCACATAAACTACTTCAGGTTTCTCTTGTAGTTGCTTCATCAATTCAGAAATTACCTTATCTTGTTGATGTATCTTTAGGTGACATAATTCCCTATCCTTTGCTAGGGCACTCATTTCCTCAATCAAAATGCCACACTTCTTAGACAATTGTTTTGTCTTGTCTTCATTCAAGTGTGCCCAATGAGTCATGATCTAAGAAATCTCAAGATCTCTAGTATTTTGTACAGTCCATACCATTTGGTTCCCCACCATACTCTCCTAAATGTTTACTAGTTGAGGCTTCTGGTCCTTGGGACATAAGTTCCACATGGAAAAGGCTTGTGATTTTGGATTATATCCAAAACCCTTGATCATGTCGCCCATCTGAATCTCAGTTTCCAACTTGAGGTCTAGCTGCTTCCTAATCTGATCAATAATGAAGGTTGAGGCTAAGTCCCAGCCCTTAGCAAGCAAAATTCCACTGTTCAAAACCAATTTTGTTGCCTCATCTGGAGAGACATCCTCACTATTAGGGTCATAGGCTTGCGAAGCTAGAAAATCCTCATTTGTAACTGTCTCTCCATCTAACTTCAATTGTTCCCTAATTTGTTCTTTCTTATGCCACCTCAAAAAATCTTTAAACTCATCAGTCTTGACAAAGTTGTCATCACTTAGAAACTGCTGCTAATGCAATAACCTCTCATCAATGCATGCCTTAAGAGGCAATTCTATGTTTTCTTCCTCATCCTGTTGTTGTCTCTTTCCCTGTCTAATTATTTTCCTCAGATTATGATCATACAACCTATGACCAGGAATGAGGGCATTTGTTCTATCTCCTTTCTTCTCTTTCCTAATAGAGGAGGTCTGACTAGGGTCAACCTTTTGGCTTTTAGTGGCAGGCTCTTCTACATCATCTGGCTATGACACCTCAGTTAGGTCTATAATATGGCCTTGTTCCTCCTGTACCTGTGCTGCCTTTGCATAATTCTATTGAGTTTGGTCAAATTGAGGTGGACAAGCATAATCCCCATCACTATCACTCTCATATTTACATCACTCTCATATTTACATTCTGAATATTCAGGCTCCTTTCCTCCTTTCTCTGTATCTAGAACATTATCCAACCGCTCACAGAGTACATAAAAATTATCAATCATGGCTTTGATCTTGTCAAAATAAGGTAAGTCAACGTAAAACCCTCCAAATGACAATCTATTGTTCCTTATTTGCTTCTCTAAATTCAGTAATTCCTAAATTCATTCTCTTATTGTCCTTATCTCATCTTCATCATGGATATTTCTTGTGGCATCCTCCTCCACATAAAAACCATGAACATTTGTATTGGGGATGGTAGGAGTCAGGAGTTTCCTAGCTCCTCCAATGAATCCTTTTGGGTCAATGTACCTGTATAATGCTGCCCTCATCTTGAAGCTTTCCAGCCATGTACTCACCAAATCAATAGCACCCTTACCAATAGTAAAGTTAAAGATTTTAAAGTTAAAGATTTTAAACTGTTCATTATCTGTCAACAATAGTTGCTAGATGAACTCCATAGAAGCAACTCTGGATGGCACATGATAGGGTAGGACATAAGGTGGATGTGTGCATTTATATACCCTAATCATGGTAAAATTTTCTTCTAAAAAGAAGTCTCCCTAGTTGTGATCACCCTCCCATTTGTCTACATACTCACAAGGTCTCAACAACTCCAGCACCTTTACTAGGATTTTGGTTTTGCTGATACCCATGCTCTGCATTAATGCATATACAATCCAAATTTCAAATCCACAAAAGTCACAGTCCTTGGATGTATAATTCCATATCCTAACCCAAAACTGAAAAGGATTGGGCTAGTCCTTGAAAATCCTCTAAGGATTCAAGTTGTTCACATTCATGATCCCATACTTAAAATGCAATACAAAAAGCATAAGGATTGAATAATGGAAGAACCTAGGTTCCTTCTCCTTGGGATCTTTCATCTTATTCTGCACAGATACAAATACCTCATGCATTTTGTCAATAATGTACTGTATGTAGTCATAACTGGTGCTAGAATGCACATCTTGCAAGTCTAGTACCATCATCAAAATTCCAGCATTTATTTTCTCTGCTCCTCCATCTATCCCTAATACTCTACATAAAGCATACGCAATATACTTAATACAGAAATATAATTCTTTAAAGTAGTAGGGTGCAGTTCCAAGTATAGGAGTAAGATGGTTCCTAACCTCCTTAAGTATATGCTTCTGCAATAGGTTCCTAGCAGCACCAGGTTGTAACCTATACCTTTCCTCTTGCTTAGTAATATTTATCTTGGTGGACATGGTACTTTATAAGCCAAAGGCTTGCATAAATAAATTCCTATTTAAAATTAATAGGGCAGTACCATCCTTTTTCTTAATTGTTCTAGATAGAGCATCATAGTGGCTGGAAAGACCTAGAAACAAGTCTACATCTATATAGAGATTAGGGACAATTAACCTAGCAAGACCACTAGCCCAAGGGTTTGATACTGGGATGGCCTTATTAGAATTATTATAAAAATAATTGTATAGAGAAAAACCTATGGATCCTGGAGTGCGAGCATCTCTGATTTCATAGTAGTCATTTGCTAGCAAGTTTGCATTTGCCCTCTTGTTCTAGGTGGATCCTGGCAGCACCTTGAAGAATTCATCAGAGAAATTTATCTTCCCTTTAGCATCATCATCTACTTGATCACTCCTTCCACTGGTAGAAACCACACTGACCTCTTTACTCACCTTTCTCTATTTTCTCTTTCTCTTTTACCGATATTGAAACAAATCTCCTCTCAGGACTCTCTGCTCTTCTACGTATACTGCTAATAACTCAAAAAACTTAATAACCAGAGAATTACCATGCAAATGATCAATTTCTGCCCCCTGAACACAAAAGACCTAGCAATTCTTCGCTCTGCAATTCTGGATGTATGATAATTGAAAATGAACCTACAATCAACTCTTTATGATAACTTTTCCAAGTACATAGCTCATCATTGAAAAGACAATCAATTTTTCTTTCAAGTTAACATGCTGTGGTATTAATTGAAATCCTAGCCGTAGCTCATGAATGTGACAGGAAATCAAATTCATATGAGTGCATTTTAAAAAAAAACCCTTATAAAATTTAAATAGGATGACATGTCTTCATATGATTGGTTCTCTGATAGACATCTCAGCTACCCTTTTCATATAGTAATTAATTTTTTGGATTCTCATTGGACACTGAATCTCCACGCTGTCATCTCAGCAATTGTCACCTTTTATCATTTTTCATATTTAGTGACCACATGACTGTGTAGTATCTCCTTGTCACTAATCAAATTTCTTAACCCTCAATTCTTCTGGAGATCTAGCAACTGTGTGATTTCCTTTACTTGGCTAACCATGGTTCACTTCTGGCGATCACACGACTGAATGAATCAAAGTCACTAGATGAAATGCTTAACCCAAAGTTTATTTGGAGACCCCATGACTAACCTTTACCTTTTTATTTTAATTTAGAGACTATGCGACAAAAGGTTATCTCATTGTCATGAGCACTTTTTACTCTTATGCAAATTTGATGGAGACTTAGCGACTACCGTTGATCTTATTACACTTCACATCTGACGGCTATGCTAAGTCACTGAATATATTTTAAAAATCTTAAATCACTTGGAGACTATGCGACAATACATAACTTTATACCTTTGAGTCTCTTAAATGCCAAATGACTTTTTCCTTTAGGGAGACCACGCAACTAGCCTTTATTCTGCTCATTGTGGACACATGTCTCTTTTAACTATTTGTCGCTAAATCACTGATTAAAAACTGACTTAGCATTTTAAACCAATGACTACCTGACCACCATATACTCTAAACACCTTATGGTTTGTCACAAAGTCTCTACATCTTTTACTCAACTATCATTTTACTTGGAGACTACGCGACATAAACATTTAACATTTCAATTAACTACATTTTGACTTGGAGACCCCGCGACTAAAGCAATCACTAAGTCTCTTGAAAAATCACTAACTGCATGATACTTTGCATGACACCATGACTTAACTGCTTGCTTAGATTTTTCCTAATGACGTGTTTCTGCATTGGGAGACATCATGACTGAAGGGTTTCGCCAAGTCTCATAACAAATAAGGAATATTTTGTTTCTTTCTGAGTCATCCCAACAATAGTTAATTTCCAAGTCTCATAACAAAATGGAATATGCTTCTAGGATCAAGCGACTAGGCGACCCTCAAAAAAGGAAAATGACTTAAGTTTCTCAAAAATGTAATGCAAAATTAGAAACTCGATTGACATTTTAGGATTTTTTTTTTTTACTTAGAAGATAGCTTAGGGTTTTGGGTTTTTGCACTCTTCATGTGGATTTTGACCTAACAACACATAAGTTTCATAGGGGTATTTAAAAAATGGGACAGACTTTCTGGCTTTCGATAGAACTCGGCATGAAGGCAACAAAACTTTAGGGAAAACTAACAAAAATAGGAATACAACCAACAATGGCTCTACCCGAGGATTGACTAAACATAATTTATGGCTAAGAACCACAGAATCTCTGGTTGCAAACCTTTCAAAAAATGGAGAGGACACCAACTAACCTAAAATAGAAGGGAAACTATTTACAGCATTTACATGAAAATATTCACAGTATGATACATACTTACTTGTGCATCACCTTGATTCTCAGTTAAAGAAAGGCTTCAAGAATTACCCATGCACATGAAAGTCAAAATATTCTCCCTCCATATGCTTTAATAAGTAAGAGTCTTTTCCAAAAATTTCTGAGACAATAAATGGCCCTAGCCATAAAGACTCAAACTTCTTGTGTTTTCCTTTATCTTCTTCTCTTGCATTCCACTGGAGAACTAGGTCACCAGACTGGAATTTTCTCTTAGTAGCCCTTTTATCAAAAAGGTACTTCATCTTCTGCTACAACTTTATGTTTTCCTTTTGACTATTTCTCCTTGCTTCATCCAATTCTGTCAACTAAATCATTCTATTCTACATATTATCAGAAACATCTAAATGTTCTTCTTGTATAAATTGACATATTGGCAATAAATTGTTGATAGGCAATCTTGCTTGTAGACCATATACCAGCTCAAATGGAGACTTACCAATTACTTTTTTTATTGTTACTCTGTCAGCCCAAAGTGCTAGTTTCAACTTAGTATGCCATGTTCTTTTATTCTTTTCCAGAGTCATTTTTAGTATTTTCAATATACTCTTATTACTAGACTCAGCTTGTCCATTAGCCTGTGGATGATATGGGGATGAATATGATATTGTAATCCCATATTTTTCAAAGAAATCTATCATTTCCTCTAATCTAAAACTCATGGCATTGTCCATTACTAACTTAGTAGGTACATCGAATCTGGTTATAATATTCTCCATGAGAAATTCAGTAACTACCCTACTTTTTTCTTTCTTTGTAGGGATGGCTTCAATCCACTTAGTAAAATAATCTGTGGCAACTAATATCCAGCTGTGTCCCCCACTAGATTTCTCCTAAAATTCACCAATAAAATCAATTCCCCACATAGTAAAAGGAGCTTCAGTACTTACTGGGTTTAGCAATAGAGCACCTAAAAATTTTAGTTTATTGGAGAACCTTTGACAAGGTTCACA